>JAECUM010062138.1:0-23678 GCA_016617855.1 Megalonaias nervosa | reverse complement strand
TTGATGTACTTTGTTTAGGGCACCTACAATGCTGGTGGTACTTAAATAAGGCAGCCGACTACTATGGCTGTTTATAAAGATTGTGTGGTTAGGAGAGTGGAATATGTGGTTATGTTTCTGATTTATTGAAGCTTGTTTTTCCCTTGTTTGGGTTTTGCATGCTTGTTTTGTTTCCTCTGGTTTTGAGGGATTTGTTAGGTTTGGGGTAGTTTCTTTGGTTGTCATGGGTAGTTTCCCCTTACCTTTGTAGCTATTTTTGCTTATGCGGGTGGGGGTCGGGGTGGTTATTTTGACTGTTTTTTCTTTCGGTTTTGTGTGGTTATTTGATGTTCCTGATAGACCAGGTATTTGACTGTAGTGGAACTGTTCCTTGTTTGCTATTGGTTGACTGGTTCCGGTTTCTTTTAGTGGAGGGGATGGTTTACTAGATGGGGGGAGGGGGGTATTTTCCTGTCTGTTGTTTGTTTGCCCCCCTGATGTTTGACCTGAGGGCCCAGGTGTTTGGCCGTTGTGTATTGTTACCTTTTTGTTTTTTTCCTACTTCCCTTATTTGATTTTTAGTTGGGTGTCCGGAAGTTATATTTTCCCTTGGTTGGTGGTTGCTGGTGGTTGTAATTTGGGTTTTATTAATTTTGGGCGCATTTGTTACTTCATGTTGGGTGGGGGGAGAGACTAAAGCGTCTGCGCAAGTCTTGGCCAGACTGGAGACCAACTGACTGACTGAATGGATTATAGTCGCATGTGCACTCTGTGCTTCGCGACTGGTTATAGCCCAGGGCTGGGCCCTCGGAGGTGTGGGTATGATGCCACCACTGCCTGTCAGAGCCCTAGGCTGGGCCCTTCGAGGTGTGAGTATTGTGCCCTCACGTCCTCCTAGGGGTTATGAGTATGGTGCCGTCATAACCCCCTAGTTTGTTTTCAGTTCGTATACCCAGCAAGCCGACACGTCCGTAACGAGGCAAGGGCGGAAAGAGACCCAGAGAGGGCAGCGCAGAAACGGCCCGAAAGCCCCAGGGGCAGCCACACAGGGCACAGCCAAACCCGCAACCATGCGCCCCGACCTAACGGCGAGGTCGGGTTTTAATGTCACATCTAGTCCAGTTATTCTAATGGACTTCCTTATACCAATGTTGTGTGAGCCACCCATTCAATTGGCAAAGCTATTGTTGAGTTTTAATTTTGGTGGATTGGGTATTATTGTGGAATTTGAATTTTGCGTACAAGGTGTACTTATCCGTTTTCCGAAAGTTTATTTTGTACCAATCTGGGGAAGGTTTGCTCTTCCATTTGTGTTATCTTAATTTGGTTAATATGTAGGTTTTGTTTTTTTGGCGACGAGGCTCGCTTTATATGGCTTTATATGGTTCAAACGCGGACGCGATAGAAAACATCCCTATTCGGTTTTAGTGTCGAAAAGTTATGATAGCGAATGTCATGGTGAGGGATAGAGAGAAGTCAACGAGCATATATTCACACTGCTTTTCGAAAACAAACGACAGACACATTTGTTTTCAAAACACAACAGTTTTTATTCAACAAACAACTAACCACTAACAAGTAACAATAATATCAAACAAACTTTTTTTGACAAGGTTGACAACGTTGTGAAATTATGTGAGATTTCCACTGATGGAAGTCATGAGGCCATTGATGTACATTACGTTTCCTAGCTAAAGACAAGAGATAACCATAATGGTCACAAAACCATCGATCTACTTTTTCATCGTTTCTAGAAGAGTGACGATCAAAATAAGTCACTAAATGTTCTAACGGATATCCAAGACTGCGTTGATGAAGAAAATATACACAATATTGTCCACACACCATGGAATCTGTGCCTTGTAATTTCACATTATTGAATCGTGTCGTCTGGACATTTCTTCTCATAAAGTCAATGATGTCGTCTTCCAAAGGGGGTAATCCATACGAATCAAAATACTCCACACAATCCTCTTGAGGGAAGTAGACGGCTACCCAGTGGGTTCCTGGGAGGTGACTGTTGTCCGTGTTGATGACATAAGCTTGATGGTCTTGAGGTTTGCGATGAGGTAGTTCATCTTTAGCACACACGACAGGATTCCAAGAAGCAGTGTACGAACTGTTGTTCAAAAGGTAATAAAGTTCCCAGGTATCCATTTTTGTTTTCTTGTTTGTTTCACAGGTAATGATAAGTCATCAATTCAATTCTGACTTTTTGTTTGAAAATCTCTGTCAAGTAACCGTTTCTTCGTTTCGTCTCCTCACTCTGGGCTAAGAGAGCTTCGATGCGATAGATCTCTATAGCAGTCAATGGAGGGCAGGAATGATCACGCAAGCCTTTATACCACTCATGCAACACTGCTTCTTCCAAGATGACACTCCAAGCTTCGTCCAGATTCTCGTCCAATTTTTCTTCTTGGCTCATCATCAGACATTTATCGTGTTGAATTTGACTGGGATGATCGTTTTGACATCCATAGCAATCTTTCTTGGTCAGTTCCGTAATTTTATCCGCCAGGTGTTTAGCAAAACAGGACACTAAATGTTGTTCTTGTTCTGGCCATCTGGACGTGACCACCTTGTCCTCTTCGTCTTTGTCTTGGGGTTCTGCTTTCACGGTATCGTCCCATTCCATTTCCAAAGATTCTCTACTGTTCAAAGAGGGATAAGAGTCTTCCATAGCTTCTAATAGTCTAGAATGACTTCTCTCAAACTGTTGATTTCTATGGTATTATTGAATTCGGCATACAGGATGACGTTGACCGTCTCGGTGAGAGCTTCTACAAACTGAAGTTCCACACGCAGTTGACCGGATTTTATAGGGTGGAAATATCCCTTATCGCTGCCTTGGTCTGGAGAGAAATCAAAGGCCCACAGAGTGTAACCTCCTACATAATCTTCGTACGAAATGCTATGACTGGTGTTGGTTCCTAGCTATCCGGTAGCTTCTTACAGGGACAAGTACGATCTCAAGTAATTCTTCTGGGCAAAGTTAGGTTCGAAGGGTCTAGTACACAAGGCCTTGCCATCGCGACTGACTTGATCTTGAACACTTTGCAGTGCTTAAACTGGAAAGGATTTTGATCGTGGGCTCCGTTGAGGGCTGCGTTGCTGACGATACCAATGATTAAACGTTTGGGTAACTGTCCTTGGAACAGATGATCTTCGATCTTGGATCGTAGTCCAGCAGCAATGGTGAAAGTTTTCACTTCCACGCGTCGTATCGGATACTTGGCGTTCGTTCTGCTCAATGTTTGACTGATGTTGTTTCCCGCTTTAGGCAAGACTTCTACGCGGTGCACGTAAAGTCTGGCTTCTTGAATGATGGTTTTGTACTCGATGGCATTAGGCATCAAATGGAAATCGACACTGCTGCCATTGAGTCTCAGGCGAATATCCACTCCGTTCAGCAAATACTTTTCTTGCAACCACATGTCCAAATGCAAACGATCCATCAGTTCTAAACTACGACCTTGCAGGATTTTCCTTCGACGGTCGTTAAAGCCCACTTTGTGAGGATCGTCATCTGCTGTCAGGGCTGTGTCGTTAAACTTGTTCTCACCTGTGGTGTCAGGTTTCCAAACCACGCAAGCATCCAGATGAGTGTTCTTGGTCTCTGTTCCGTACGTCAAGAGATTTTCCAGGTACGCTCGTTAAGGGTAAGTATCCATGCTACTGCTGACCAATTTGTTATTCAAGTACAAATCCACTTCGCTGAACAAGGAATGCATAAAATTGTTAATGGAGCTACTCTAGCATCGTCTTCCGGATTGGTGTTGTCCGTTTTGATCACTTTCAGTTTCAGGTACAAGTAACTGCTATTCAGATCGAGATAATCTTCGGGCTCTCCTTTGATTTCAAACTCGATGGGAGCTGAATCCGTCAAAGAGAAGACGGGATGAAATTCGACCCATTGGGATTCTTGCATCGTCATCATGGTGGGTGGCATGGCAAACAGATCCAGTTCCGACTTGGAACAGACGCAAGACTCTCGGTGCATCATTTTCTCTCTGTAATTTTTTTTAAATAATCAAAAATGTCTAAGTCTCGGACGGTTTTTCTTTTCTTAGTCTTTCTAGCTCTGTGAGTGTGAAGACCTTTCAAGGGGTGTCTTCGTCGTCTTTTTCTGCCTTGTCCTTGCTGTGTCGTCAGGGAAGCAGGAATGCCTGATTCGGCAGCGTCCAGAGCATTTATAGCAGTTTCTCGTCGGCCTAAAATGTCTTTGCCAGTTTGAAGCAAGACATTTTTGCCTGCTCTCAAGAAAGCTTCTTTGGGGTTTTTTTTGTCAATGATGACATTTAGGAGAAATTCTTTGCCTTTCGTCAACGCGGCATCATTCAAGGCGTGCAATCTCCTTGTCACCATCGGTTTCAAAACGGGAGCCACTGTACGAAAGGCTGATTTTAGCATATCTCCTAAACCATGTCCTCGCTGTCGAGCGACTCCTTGGTACACAGGATACATGACCGACAAGGGGTTAGAGTAATCGTTTTCGAAAATGGAGTTTCATTGTGACTTTCCCTTTGGTAAATGGAATATTTTGTCCTAGATCTCCTTTTATAGTAATGTTTACAGTGTCGAAATATGACTTACTGACGGGCAAATAGTTAGGATGTACAAATTCGCGGTGAACGTGATAGGTGTTTCCACATTCCTCGTCAGCGTTCGTGGCAGAATCCACTTTGAAAGGAATGACACGCAGTAATGGTACGTAGGTGTGTCCCACCACGTTGTACTCCATCACATCGGAATACACAAAAATCAAATTCAGTCCTTGGTTCATTTCTACAGGGAATCGAAAATATTTCGCAAAATCCAAGTTGCCAGTAATGGCTGGTATTTCGTTTTTCGTCTTGATAAACTTGGTGTCTCCACCCAAAATATCATACAATTCAGGACAAAATGTAATGGCCAATACTTTGTCCTCTGAAAATTTGATGAGTAGGCGACGAGCTATTTTGTGGTACTCGAGGGTGATACTTTTTCTGGTTCTCTCCAAGGCTTTGGCAAACATGGCATTGAATTTGGTAGAAATCGTGTTCACCAGATGTTGTCCACTAAAATAATAACCTGCAGGAATGGTCAACAGATAGGTGAATCGTTTAGTTTTGGGGTCTTGTGTTTTCATAGAGTCACTTGCAGTGGTGCGTTCATCCAAGTTTTGTTGCACTTGCACGTCATGAACTTCCACCGTAAATGTGTTTTGATTAGGAAGAATATTTAGGATTTGCGTAGGGTGAATCATTTCCACCAAAGCCACTTCCCAATGGGCTTCGTGATCCAATTGATTGGCCTGAGGTAATTTGGCTCTGTAACAGCACAAGGTGTTATTGGGAAACACCTCCATGGAACTGTCACTGGGTAACGTTAAGTAAAATTGGTTATTCAAAATTCCAGAGTTCTAGTGTCCGAGGGGTCGCTGGAAGTCAGAGGAGTGTTTAAAAGAGGATTGTTATGGTGACTGTTGGAAGGGGGACTGACGTTGGACGCAAGGCTCCCGTTGTTGTTCCCGTTCGAGGAATATTTCAGTGACGGATTGGGAAGAAGGTAACCGATGCAACTGCTGAGTAAAATGGTCCACAAGTGTTTGTCTCCTTGTTGCAAACTCAAATTGGCAATGGCAGCACCGATGACGCAATACACCACAAAGATTTGGCAGAAAAAGACGATTTGCGTTTTAGGCACACGTTCTCCACACCACACCCACAAGGGTTGTTTTTGTAGATCTTTTATAGAAGAACTCTGAGAAGGAGTGGTCACTGCGGTAGCTGAGGCTGTGTTGAAGGGCATGATGGTCACTTCTTTTTATAGTCAATGATTTGCGAAGCGTCGATCCAAGAGTCAAAACTGGGAGGATATCCTTTCCAACGTACTTTGACTTCTTTGGCACGTTTTTTTCTCATTTTACGAGTTCTTTGATCAAGAATGCTTTCGATGTCGTACACTTCGTCTTCTTTTTTGGTCACACGTTGTAATTCGGGCAAGTTAAACGTTCCTTTTAACATTTCCCCGTTCGTGTCTTCCAATTTATAGACAGAAGGATGACGGTCACGCACTCGTTCAGTGGCACGACACAATTCGGTGGTCCAGTTGGGTAAGTAATCTTTGTCGAAAGTGCGTTTGGTTTTGCCAATACGCACCCAATCTCCTGCTGCCAATACTCCAGCTTTCATTGGGACAGTCACCGTTGGGCGCTCGAAGACAGTCACTTCGTTGTCGGGAGTCACTTCTTGGGGGACACGTCCGATGCTTCGATGGTAAGATTGGTTGTACGCTTGGACGAGGTACGGTAAGACGTAGATGTACTTGAGAGTGTGTTGATGCGTAAAATATTTCCACATGTGTTCTTTCAAGGTGCGTTGAAAACGTTCCACGATGCTGGCTTTGGTTTCGGGATTTTCGGTGGTGAAAAATGAATGTCACGTTTCTTCAATTCTTTTTGGAAAGCTTGGTTCAGAAATTCGGTGCCTTTGTCGGTTTGCAATCGAAGAGGGTGACGACCGCTTTGTTTCAACACCAGTTTCAGGGCTCGCACTAACTCAGTGCTCGATTTGGAAGTCAATGGCACGACCCAAGCAAATTTGGAAAAGACGTCGATGACACAAAACAAATATTTGTCGCCGCGATTGTAGGTGGCTAAATGAGAGACATCGGCTAAATCGGCTTGCCATTGATGATCGATGCCCTCCCCTCGGGTGCGACGTCTGGAAAATTTTAGTCGAATAGGTTTGTGTAAGGTGTACGTGGCTTGTTCTTGTAACCATCGTTGCACATGAGGTAAACGGATACTTTTCAGTCGAGTTTTGGCAGCACGATACAATTTCTGAACTCCTCCGTAACCTGCAGGATGGGCTGGATCGTAGTAAATGCTAGCTAACACATTCTCCATTTTTTTAAATAAATGATCCACTCTTCACTGATGCTACTCTGAATGGGGCGAGGGGGTGGTTTAGAAACGGCTTTACGTGTCCGATGTGCCACGGGTGTAGAAGTTGAAGGTAGTGGTGGTGGTGGTGGTGGTGGTAATGGGATGGCTTTGGTCTTCTTTTCTTTTTCACTTCTGGTTTCCCTTCTTTCTTTGTCACTTCTGTCGAAGGAGTAGTGGACATCATCTTTTTAACCCAAGTTTTAAGTTCTTCTCGTTGTGATGTAGGGGAAGGTGTTAACAAGGACGCTGAAATCTTACTTGGGATGGGAGCTGCTGACGGTGTTTGAAAGACTTCTCGTGCCTCTTCTTCCTCAGGCATCCGTGGGGTTGCGTCTGTGTTGACCGCTGCGGGTGGTGGTGATGGACTTTTCATCAGAGTCTTAAAATCTTTCTGAGTGGTTAGAACTGTTTCGTCTAAAGCTTTCTGGTGAAAGAGTTGCAGTCGTTGCAACAATTGACCGTTTCTGTTTCTGACAAATCGCTGCTATCCATCAACGACTGCAATTCGTGTTGTAACTGTGACATCTCGGTCAAATGAGGATTGGGAGGTAAATGCAGTGTCCGTTGTTCTTGCCAATGATGGTATGCCATCCATCGTTTGTAAGGGACTAAAGTCAGTTTTCGTCCTTCCATCAGAATTCAAGGGTCACGTCTGAGATTGTTTGTCTCCAGAGTCCTCCTTTTATCTTCTTGGACCTTTTTATCTTCATCCCAGGATGTTTCCCATCGTACCCAATACTCCTTTTAGCAATGGTCCTCCTATTGTTCCCATTACTCCTTTCAGCAACATGGGCAAAAAGGGCAAAATTCCTCCGCGTTGCACCAACATCTTTTTCTTATGACCAATGGGTATTTTCTTTTGGACCATTTGGCGATGAACGTGTCTATGTTTGGCTAAGGATTCTTTCTGGTGTTTAGACAAAGTTATTGTGCCTTTCAAGACATTCAGACAACATTCGAACACGGTATCGATGACGTATTTGGAGGTAGTTTGAAGGAGTTGTTTTCGCACGGGTGGAGGAGCTTTGGACAGGACAGAGAACATGTTTGGCTAAACGAGGGGGCAGTCCTTTTCGTTTTCCTTTTCCTTTTCCTTTTCCTTTTTGAACAGAAGAAGGAACACGATGGTAACGGTGTGCACTTCTTGGAGGGGACATCTTTTGGGCGTGCAGCAGCACAAAAACACTGATCCCTATTGTTTGCCTCAGGTCTTTTTTATACCGGAATGCGTCGGCACTGATTGTCTTTACGTCGTATCAACTTGATAACAGGTATCACTCGACATTGAGGAGTTCGCAACGGACTAAATCGGGACAGTTCTTGCTTGGACAAATCCAGTAAACTCTGTAACATGCTCGATCTTTCTTGGCTTTACTTTTGGGGGCAGGTACTTTGTGAGCAGCGGCCACTGCCGCTAAAGAGGAAGAGGGTGTCACCGCTGGAATAGAAGTTTTTGGAGACGCTCTCTTGTGAGTAGAAGCTGTTTTCTGTGGACTTTCATTTTCTTTTTCTGTGGCTGTGACCTGGTCTTGACACCGTTGCTCTTTTTCTTTTTCTTCTGGGTACGTCGGAGAGTGGCTTTTTTCTTGGGAACACCTTTGGGAGCATTGGGATGCCAGTTTAAGAGGGAACCAATGATGACACCTCTTAGAAAACCGCTACCTCCAGCTTTCAAAATGATTTGCTTTTTGGTTTGTGTGTCGATGCGAGGATCGGCCAGTTGCGTCAAGGCGACTTTGTTTCTGTCAAAAAAAGCGTTTGGTTTGGTGTGGAATCTGAATGATGCCTTGCAGTAATTGACGTGCTGTCACCGTAAACCATCGTAAGACTTCTCTTAGACTAGCTTCTAAGACACGAGCACGTATTTGTGGATTTTTTTCGCGACTGATACCGTACAAAGCACGAATCAATTTGATGGGAAGATGAGACTGAGGGGACGTCATGTTGACGATGTGTGAGACAGAACCAAAGTGACCGAGGTTTTTATAGATTTTTTTTGGTGGTTGTGGTTGTGGTTAAGTCGAGGACGGGGACGTGTACACGACAGGCCCTCCGTCTTGGCACCAGTGGTGAAACAGATGGGTACGAAATCGCAAATAATCGGTTGTAGTGGGTTTTAAATCCACGAGTAAATAAGCGTGTGGGATTTGAGTGGCATTGTCGTGCGCATGAGTCTGCCAAGGAGTTCCTAACTGTCTGGCTAACACTTGCACTTGAAACAAATTTTGAGTGATGTAAATGACACTGACATTACGATGATGCCCTTTGCGAGTAAACCAGAGTTTAATTTCTTCTTCGTCTTCTCCTAACATTTCGTCAAAAATCACCAAATGGGTTTGACTAGGGTCAGTCATGATCCCGTCGTCTTCGCCAGGAATGCCTTCCACAAAGACAATGGAATCGCCTTGACTTTCTCGCAGAAGGCTGTACGCCGATTGCCACTCTTTGTAACGCCACACGATTCGTTGAGGTGGACAATCGATCAAATGATGTTTATGTTCGATCAAACGTTTGACAAATTCGGTTTTGCCTGAACCGCTAGATCCGGCAATGAGCATGTTAAAGGGATGGCGAAGATACAAGGCCTCCCAACTAGTCTGATCTACATGTTCGTCGATGACTTTGAAAGTGGAGGAGGAGGGAGCAGAGACAATAGAGGTAGCCATAGTAGTAGTAGTGTAAGGAATGTCACTTTTGACAGGAAGACAGACAAGACAAGAGTTTTTATACTTTTTTGAGGACAAATTTATTGTCATCTTTAAAAGTGAACAACACAAAAGACAAAAATACATAAAACCCAAATGGCTAAGTACATGAATAAAAGACACATCAAAACGATCATAGTGGAATATAAACAAGTGTCTGTACAACATTTGTGGTGATCAAGAGGTGAAATTGTAGGGACAGTGTGTAATGTTCTTAGAGTCTCTACACTCCTTGGCACAGTCAGACAAGGGTCTTCCCGGATTGGTCTTTCGGGGATGTCGATAACGGTTCTGTCCTGAAGAGAGTGGTTTTCCTCGGTCACGAGTACTTCTTTTTCTGGCACTGTCACTAACACTGGCTTAAAAGTTACTTCTTTCACTGAATGTTTTTATTTTTAGGATGACAAATCTTGGACATATTGTTCCACTTCTTTTGCCCAAGCCTCGAAACCCCAACTTTTCCAGTCACGTACACCTTTCCAGTGCGGGTGTAAGTCACAAGCTACACACACATCATCGTACACATCTTCAGTACCTAAAAGTTGACGAATCATTCTTTCCTGTAGAGGTTGTCGAGAAGTATCGAGATGAAAGCGCAAAGCTTTCAACAGAATGAGTTTTTCGTGTACATTTAAAGGGACCACCTTTATGCTTTTTGGAGAGGTATGTACTGTTCGTAAAGAGTCCACAAAAAAATTGCCTGGTAAACGAAATCCCAGAAAGCAAGTCACTAAGACACACCCCACACGTCGACCCCAATTCAATGGACACAGTTCTCGTAAAAGGCGATCGTAATCCTCCACCGTTTGAATAGTGTCATTGATTTCCGTCCACGGAATCTGTCGTATCACGAATGATAAAGGTCGTGCATGGTAGAACGTTTTCATACCTCTTTTTGTCGGAGGCAATAAGTGTAAATTCTGCACAGAGATGATCGTACTTCAGTGGCGAATCTAAATTGTTTATTCACTAATTTGCACATCACACACCGTTCAGAAGCTTCCTCTTTAACTAAGTTTACATTGTGTAAAAGATTTTGGCAACCCTCTAACTCTTCTGGAATTCGTTGCAGTATGTTTACCTTGTAGTAAAAAGAATCAGTAACAAACCAATCCTTCTCGCCCAGGGGCAGTCGAACAATATCTGACCAAAGGAACGCTTTCATCAGAATCAGTCCCTTTATAGCATTCAGGTACCACGGTACTGGACACTTTTTTGAAACAATGTAGCAAGTACAGTGACGTCATGCCTGTGTGATAGTGTCCAGAGTAACATTGTTGAGTTATTTACATGGTATATAGCATCACAGCAAGGATTGTCGGCGCCACGACATATATTTATAGTGTTTTAGGAGTAGGTTCACAAGAACGAAACTCAATGGTGTTTGACACACTCGGGGTTAGTGAAGTTTCTCTGAGAATAAATAGACATCAAGAACCATCCGAAGAAGTGTTATTGGATTTTGAAAACAATCATGATGCACGTGTGTATCATCGGCTGATGTCATTTATACGGTGCGATCAGAATGTTGATTCTGGTTTGAAGATATCACAGCGTGATTTCTCAACGCTATATCCGATCTATTATCGCCACACATGATAATTGCAGTAGCTTTTGTTAATAACCAATCAAGAAATGTCGGTAATGTTTCTTTGGACACTGTACAAATCTCATCCCAAATAATTATTCCTGGGATATATTTCTCACCCATTCGTTCTGGCGTCCATGCATCACCTCGCAATCTAAAGAAACTATGATACGTGCATGATCTGACACCACGTTGTCTCATCTCTCTGGCAAGCCGGTGAATTGGCATCAACACAATCGTGTCAGAGTTTTTAAATAATTCTGTCGCACGTGTTGTTTTACCAGAACCATCTGGATCATTCAGATAGACCGTGCTATATCTCGTGATTGAATCGTTTACTGACGGTGATGATGAAATTGAGATAATTGCGTATTTGTCCGTGTTTTGTTCTCCACGACTCCCATCCGCCATCGCTGGCATTATCGATAAATGGTTCACAAGATCCATTTTACAACGACTAAGAAAGAATCCGTGGAGACTCTAACAACGTCATCAGAAAATATGTTGATCATCGATAATAGGTTTTCTGACGAGTAGGCGAGCATCGATGATCTGAATGAGTAAACTGAGAATTGCCGTCCCTAATGATCGTGCCAATAATTATTCCATCTCGTGTTGCTGTATTTCTCCGTGACACCAATATACCTTTTGCCGCTGTGTCCTTCATGACAAAATCTAATTTTGCTTGATCCATAATTAATCTTGTACAACGACGTGCATTATCAGATCGTGAACCCTGAGTGAACTTACCGATAATTTTTCTGCATATATCTTTGTAGCCTTGTGGTAACCAGACAGATTTTTGTGATTTGTATGAAATTATCGCAGAAGTTACTGTCAACGATGTGAGAATCTTAGCATCAAGCATGATCGTATTAACACTATTGGAGCCCAAACTCGCTGATCTTTTGCGCAACAGTCGTTGAGATTGACATTGGTATCTAGTTGATTTACGTGTCTAACAAACCAAATTGGTATATCCGGATGAATACTCGATGAAAACTCGAATGATTCAATCTCGGTAAATCCAGCAAGATCGATACTTGGTAGTGGCCCATTTATTGCAATTCGTGTCCTTTCGTGTGTTTGATGCCCGAATCGCTAGAAATAACGATGGCACTAGCCAAGTCCAAGACAAGCAGCCGGATAAGCAGCGACATTATCGACAGAAATTACATTGAATGTCTTATGTTACGTGTAGGCTCGTACAAAAGTAACAAGAGAAAAGAGTGAAGCCAACAAGCTTTGTAAATTTTAACAAAATAATTTATTTCCCTAGAAAACAGTGTAAAAATTGGAAATAGGACTTACGGTTTGTGAATATTATCCAATACTTAATCCTATGATTGAATTATATAAGTCCTATCACTAAACAGTTCTAATTGAATCCTGGTTCAAATCTCGATGAAATTCCAATATGGAGGCGATGACGTCAGATGATGCCTGCACTGATGGCAACAGATCCTCGTTGAATCACAGTTTATGTTTCCGTATAGAATTCCAGAATAAATTTCCACTGAATATCTTTCTCCTAGAACTTTTATAAATTTGAAGTACTTGCTCAGTTTTCTAGAGAATAAATTATTAAATTCCCAAAAAACAGATGAACTTCAAAAACAATCTGGCTTCAACAATTGCAACACCTTGTACCTTCAAGGTGTAGACATACGACTCTGACTAGATCTAGTAGAAAATGGCTGTTTTAAGCCTCGATTTTAGATCACATGGTAGTTCACGTGACAGGCTACGTGATTTCTAACTTGAACAGCGCAATAAAAAAATGACAATTATCACGTAGCTAGAATAGCCCTGTCTAAGAATCAAATTTTCACACTGGAAATAAATAAAAAAGAAAGGCTGTTACAATTCAGCTAGCACGTGAGCCGAAAATGGCCTTGGCAATAGCCAATCGTCTTCACTCGATGTTTACAAAATCTATGAACTCAAAATAGTGCTGAAGTAACTTATAATCTAATCGGGTCAAGCCAATTTTCCGAAAAGATATTCAAATCCAATGAAAATTATCATTAGATAAAATGTAATGAAACAAAAATAAAATAAAAAAGAATTTTAAAACTAACACACAAGCAATTTAATTACATATAAGTAACACTTATATTTTGTGTTCCAAAGACCGCCATGACCAAATTAGAGACAAGATTGTGATATATCGTTGAGAAATTCCTTTGGTGTTTGACGCCATTTATTTTTTTGTTTGGCTATATGAGCCACAACGGACGACGCTGTAAAATAGTTAAAGATTAAATCGTCGTTGTCGCCGTCGTATTTGACAGCAATCTATTTCATAGCACATTGGAGTGATTTCTTCCGATAAAGAACGCCAAATGGCAGAAAAAACTGATCAAATATTGATTCATTCAACTCATAGTAATCTCCGTGAAGTAGCCAGACCGATAGAGGGTCGCGCTTACTTATGCTGTAGATTTCTTCGTAGATATCGCCGTCATAAAATCGTATTCTCTCCCTTGGACATTTTGTCACCGAGTCGCTCGACGCATGTGAATTATGATCACATAAAATTATTAAAATGCCCTTACTAATGTAGTTACCAGAACTGTACAAAATCTCGTTTGTGATTGTTTTTATAATTATCGGAATCTTCAGTGTTTTTTCTAAAATAACCATGTCATCTATCTTTGCTCCGTTGATAATAAAAGTTTCCCATTGTGCTATTTTTTATTTTTGATTCTGTAAGTCCATTTCCGCGTTTTGAGTTTTAAGAATGTTCCCTGACACGTTGAGCCACGCAATTCCGCGAGCCTATTTTCACGGAGCAAGAGAAGCAATGTCTGGTTCATTTAAACGATAAATTGCGTAAACAACCGCTGTAGCAGGATAAACTTTCTTGTAGTATGATTTGTCGATTCCGGTAAAAATACCTGGTTTAGAACTTTTATCTATTATGACGACATTGTTATGTCGCCATGATACCTTAACAGGGTCGAGCTTATCACAAGTAATTCAAGTCGGACCATCTTTGCTGATATATTCGACAACAATTTTTATTCTGAATATGTACCTGCTATCATCAACAAGATTATTAACAATAGTAGCCGCTTGTTTGTCATTCATTGTGAAATCAACGGAAATAACATCACCATCTATCTTAAATGTTGAAAAAACATTAGACGTACCATCGTTAATAAATTCGTTCTTTGCTTGTTTGATAAAATCATGCAGCTGTGGTTCAAATGGTATTTGTTTCTTATCTCTGGTTAATCTGTAAAAGTCGAACTTGGTGATGTACTCTGGTTCTATCGCCGATAATCTTTCTCGTTCTCGTTCAAAAAACTGATCTCTACTCTTCTCTGATTATATTTTTTTAATCTCTCAATTTCACTTGCTGTTAATAACGATTTTATCTCATTCCGTAATTTTTCTTGTGCAATTTTCGACCTTGGGAAAGCTGGTTTTATCCCGGTTAGACTAAAATACTGTTCTTGCAATTGTTTTGCAACAGTAGAATTAGTCATTCTTATATATAAGAACAGTATTTTCTTCAATTGGACTTTATCCAATAATTATAATATGTATCAGGCAAAAAATGGTTGTCGATGGATAATGATCGAATCATTCATACCTTGTGGAAAAAACTGTCGTGGAGAATACTGTGGATATCACATGGCCAGTGTTCGTCGTGGCAGCACTGGACCACAGCCATGTCTGAAGTGTGGGGTGGGGGTTAAGGGAAAGACCCAGTTATGTGTTTCTTGCGACGGACGAAAATATCGTGCGCTTAAACGATATTGCGAGAAACAAAAATGCTTCTGATGATATAAAAATAAAAGACGCCAAAGATTATCTCGAGAAGTATTCCTCTGCTGAAAAATAATGTTATGTTAAAAGAAGAGAAAATTATATAAATGGAACAAATTTAGAAAGAGATTGATCTTGATGAATTTAGATGTCAACCGATCCATGATAACTATGTGTCGTAAGATATTGTCGTCTCAAAAAAAAAAAACTCTTGGAAATATCGGTAACATGGGCTACCTCATGATTGCTATTTGAATTCCAGAAAACAAAAACAAAATATTACTCACATTGATTTGTTTATGAGTGCATCAATGGGGCGATAGATGCTTGTCATGTTATCGATCACCTCATCTCAAACAGAGCAGATAATAAGCTGGAAAATTTACAAGCAATCACACCAAGCGAGAATAGTAAAAATTGAAAAGCAGGAAAACACAAATTTACACCTAAACCAATTAAATCAATTAATCTATGAACCGATGCAATAAAAGAATTTAAATCTAGTACTGCTGCTGGAAAATATTTTCATATTCGTTCATACTCAGTACCGATTGTCGCAAATTGTGTAACTAACTCAGCTACATCAAAATTGTTTAATCAAACAAATACAATTTCAGTATATCCTGTAACATAACGTATTTTGTCCAACTTCAATGGTTTACCTATCTCAGTCTGACTCACAGTTTAGACATTGTCCTGGTCACGTGTTTGCGCTAAAAATACCTATACGCTATTAATAACACGCAGGGTTTCCATGTTATTTATACATTGCCAAGGTCACGTGGTTGACTTCGCTACTGGGATTTTACAAGGTAAAAATCGATTATGGTACACTGTGGAGAAATATACCTGTTACATTAAATATAAATAAATTATACGGTCTAAATACGTGTGAATGTTTAATGTCTGTCTGTCTGTTCAGTAAGCGTATGCTCATATAATTATTTTATCGTATATTCTTAAGTGAGACAGTGGCCGATGTGGTAGGAGTGTACAGACAAATTTTTGATCACACTTTATGGGTTCGAGTCCAAAAAAAAACGCGGTAGACATATTGCCATCGTTTGCGACAGATGCTATTATAGTATGGGGAACCAGCGACGCATCGAAAAAAGACAAGATATGCTTAAATGGGTAATTGTAAACTTGTAAAAAAAACTAACCAGGTGCAACTTACCTGGCCTCTCCACTTGGGGGAGGGGGGGGCGTGTTTAACTATAAATAACAAACTAAAATTCAGTTTGGACAGCCCTCTGAAGCTCTAAAATTTCGTTTCGATTTACCGGGGGGAGGGGGAGGTGTTCACGCACAATGGAAAAAGAAAAATGGAAGAAGAAAAATCCTCTGACTCTAAACGATCCAACAATTGCAAATGGAAAAAGAAAAATATAACAATTACCCAAGATTTAAGAGATATCCAACGTCATTCAGCCTGGTCACTATTTTTTTTTTAGGTCAGATACATTAGCCGGCCGCCCCCCCCCCCCCCCCCCCCCCCCAACTCGGTAGCGTACTCACGTATGCAAGCCTCGGAATGGCCTTTGGATAGTTTAATGAGTCAACACTACTTTGCTAAAACAGCATTTTCTTAGCCTCCATTTTTCGAAATGGGCCCTTGATGAAGGGCTCCCCCAAAAATTCGGCCGCCACTTTTTTTTTTGTATTCCCCTTCCCCCTTCTGCTGCAATTTACTATACAGTTTTGTAGGTTTGTATGTTATCCCTGCTCACCATGCTCATAGAAGCACTTACATTTGTCCAACTCTTCAGTCTCTGCTGATTGAAGTCCTGTCCTAGAATGCCTAAATGGAAGTGATTGGTTTTAGAAAACGGGATGCAATCTTCGGTCTGTCCTTTGATATCAATTCGATAGGAGCTGAGGTAGTGAAGGACGTGACGGGATGAAATTCTGCCAATTGGGATTCTTGCATCTTAATCGTGGTGGGTGCCATGGCAAACAGATCCAGTTCTGACATGGAACATTCGCAAGAATCCAGATGCATCATTTTCTTAGTAATCAAAGACGTCAAATAGTCTGGTTGTCGTTTTTTTTCTTAGTCTTTCTCGCAAAGTGTGTATGAGCTCTGAAGGGGTGTCGAAATATCTTTCTGCCTTGTTCTTTCTGTGGCGTGGAAGTGGAAGAAATGCCTTGACCAGCAGCGTGCAGCGCAGTTATAAGCTCTTTTCCAGTTTGAAGCAACACTGTTTGTCTGCGGTCACGAAAGCTTCCTTGGGGTTTTGTTTGTCGATGATGACATTGTAAAGAAATTCTTTACTCTGCGTCAAAGAGGCATCTTTCAAGCGTGGATTCTTCTGTCAGTATCGGTTCTTATGATGGTCACTACCGTACAAAAAGGGGATTTGTGCATATCCCCTAGTCGTTGTCGAGTGACTCTTTGGTACACAGGGTACATGACTCAAAAGTTACTAGAGAATCTTTTCCGAAAATGTAGTTTCACCGTGACTTTTTCTTTCGAGAAAGGAATATTTTGTCCCAGATCTCCTTTTACACCAATGTTGACCTTGTCGAAATACGACTTACAGGCAAACAGTGAGGATGTACAATCTCACGGTGAATATGATAGGTGTTTCCACCCTCATCGTAAGCAGCAATGGCAGACTCCACTTTGAAAGGAATGACTCTTCCCAACGGCATTACTGTATTTACCACCACGTTGTACTCCACCACATCGGAGTACACAAACATCACATTCTTTCCTTCCTTCAGCTCGATAGGTTCACGTAAATACTTGAAGAACTGCGTGTTACCCTGGATTTCTTTCTTGGGAGTCATGCTAGGGATTCCACCTAAAACAGAATACAACTCAGACAAAACGTAATTGCTTGGATTTCGGCATCCTTAAAATACATGTCTAGATGATGAGAATTTGTGTGGTACTCGACCTTAAGAGGTTTGTTTTTCTCTCCAGGGATTTACTAAATTGTTCGTTGAACATGGAGTAAATCACTTCCACCAGATGTTGAGCATTAAAATAATACCCTACAGGAATTTGGAGGGTATAGGCAAGCAATTGAGAATTGTGATGCAATGGTGCTTTGGAGTCGTAAACCATCGGATAATTTTTGTCCAATATTTCTGAAAGTGTTTTGATTTTCCTTGTTGTTCAGGACTTGCGTGGGATGAATAATTTCTACTAAAGCGACTTCCCAATGCGCTTCTTGATCCAACTGGATGGCCTGAGATAATCTGGTCGTTGGGAAAAACTTCCACGGAACTGTCAATGGGTGAAGTTAAGTAAATTTAATTATTCATAATTAAAAGGTTTTGCCTTCCGAGGAGTCACTCGATGTCAAACGAGTTTCCAAAGGCTCCAAAAGAGAGCTGTTGCTGATACTACGGTTCTGGGGGTGACTGGCGTTGGCCGCAAAGGCTACCGTAGTTACTCGAATAATTCAGTGAAGGATTGAGTAGAAAGTAACCGATGCAACTGTTGAGTAAAATGGTCCACAACTGTTTGTCTCCTTGTTGCAAACTCAGATTATCGATGGCTGATCCGATGACACAATACACCACAACGATCTGGCAGAAAACAAGACGATTTGTGTTTTAGGGACACGTTCTCCGCACTACATCCAAAGGTGCTGCTTTTGTAGATCTTGAGGAGAAGAACTGTGAGAACGAGTGGTCCCTGCTGCTGTGATGAACCACGTGTTATTAACTTTTATAGTCGATCACTTGCGAAGCGGCAATTGAAGAATCAAAACTCTGGGGGATAACCTTTCCAACTCACATTCACTTCTTCCAGTCGGCGTTTACCAACTTTACGATTGAGAATGCTTTCGATGTCGTGTATGTCGTTTTTATTTTATTTATTTATTTTTTTGGTCATTCTTTGTAATTTGGGCAAGTAACAATTCCTTTTATTACTTTGTCGTGCATGTATTCCAATTTATAGACTGGAGGATGGCGTCCACGCACTCATGCAGTGACACGAAACAATTCGGAGGTCCAGTTAGGTAAATAGCATTTGTCGAAGGTGCTTTTCGTTTTTCCATTGTGCAATTGAATCTCCGTCATTAATAATGCACGTTTCATGGAGACAGTAGGGGACGTTCTAGACAATCGATAAAACACCATCTCCTCGTTGTCGGTGGTGACTTCTTGGTGGGCGCATCCGATGCTACGATGGAAAGCTTTGACTAGACGATATAGGAATCCGATGTACTACTTGAGCGTGTGTTGATGTGTCAAACATATCCACATGCGTTCTTTTAAAGGGCGTTGAAAACTGCAACGACTCTGGCCTTAGCTTCGGGATTCTCGGTGGTGAAAAATGTCTCTTTTCTTTAATTCTTGATGGAAAGCTTGGTTCAGAAATTCGGTGTCTTTGCCTGTTTGCATCGGAGAAGGTGGCGACTGCTTTGTCTTAATATCAGTTTTAACGCTCACACTAACGTGGAACTCGTTTTGGAAGTCAAAGGCATGACCCAAGCGAATTTGGAAAAGATTTCAATGACGCAAAAGGAATATTTATAACCGCCATTGTGCGTGGCTAAAAGAGGGACATCGGCTAAATCGGCATTCCATTGAAGATCGATGCTCTGGACATTGGTTTAACTTCTGGAAAATCCTCGTCGAATGGGTTTGTGTTACGTGTACGTCGCTTGCTCTTGTAACCAGAGCCGCACCTGGGGTAAACGTACAATTTTCAGTTGGGTTTTGGCAGCACGATACAATTTTTGAACACCCCCGTAACCAGCAGGATCGGCAGGATTATAGTAAATGCTGGCTAAAAGGTTCTCCATGAGGATCTCTTCAATAAATAACCCCCTGTTCACAGATGTTACTCATGGATTCGTGGGCTTTTGAAACTGCCAGGTGAGTCCGACGTGCCACAGGAGTAGGTCCCGAGGGTGGTGGTGGTGGTAGTAAAGAGATCACTTTTTTCTTGCTTTTTTTTCACTTCTGTTTTCCCTACTTTCTTTAAAACTTCTGCCGAAGAAAGGGTTGACACCATCTTTTTAACCCAAGCGTTGAGGTAAGGTTTTAAAATAGGTAATATAAAGGAAGGAGAACCAAAAGTTTTGTAAAGTTAAGAAATAATTTATTTCCCTAGAATAAATAAAGGAAAAATGTAAAAAGAACTGTGTTGAATTATAATATTACAATCCTAGAATATATCCTTATTTGAATTTCAATATAAAAACAAGTCTCTATTTCCAAGAATGCTATGATTGAGCACTTTGTGCTTCCAAAGAAGAATATCTTGAATTAAATAATTTGAATAAATATATTCCAGCTCAGATGAAATACTGGATATAACAATCATACAACTGACTCTGATCTTAGAACACGAATAATAATTTTCCAGTGACAAGATTATATAGTCTTCTACCTGACCTCATGTCATAATTAGCATTTTCCTGAAAAAAGTATTACCAAATGGAAGCTTTCATTCTCGAAGGTTCCAAATATTTACAAGATAAAACCTTAGTTAAAATCAGAATGTCTGTTGCTAAAGTTATAATAAAGAACAGGGAAAACATTATGTCCTTTACTCAGACCAAGATAAATATGTTTACTTTAATTAATAATAATCCTAATATTAAACCCCTACTCACAGAGGAAATAATAGCTATTTCCTTCACTTACGTGCTTTAGGCATAAAAAGCGAAGCTTTTGTCAGTCTGACCATCCATCGTTGCATTGTCTTGATTTGGTATACTGTTACTTAAACACTCAAACACTCGCACACATGCACACCATTCAGTCATGGGGAAAAGATTTTGGATAGTATGTATGGATTGCTGGATAGTATAATTGTGAGATATCCTTTCCCTATTTTTAAACTCTATGCTAAAAACGCGGTGACTGTGAAAACCCATTAAACGTGTATGAAAAGTATTATTTGCCTGTGTCGTCGATATTAGTATAAAGACAGAGTAGATGTGCTACAAAGTTAACTGGATTTATCCAAACAACAAATGTCACACCCCTGTTTCAGCTTCTTTTTGTGACAATGACTAGCTCTACTTAACATTTTCTAAAGTCGAAATTTCTACAAGCAATAGAAAGCGATGCGATTTTCGTTTTTAAATTTACACAGACTCTCCACTTTCCAACACACGCACACTTGCAACATTACCAGAAATCTTCACATCATTCAAACTCCCAAATTCACTAATTTGAAAACAAAAACTGCTACTAAATAGTATAGCTCTTATCTCTCTACCTATGAGAGTGTGTTTACGCCAAAATATCTAAGTGAGGAATATTTTGTCCGTTTCAAAACGCGAACCAATAATGTGACAGTTCATTACTTAGAGTCGCAGGGAAAAATGGTACAGCACACAACACAGGATTGCAGATTCACACCTGTCAGCCTTGCATTGGGGAAATGCTAGAGCAATGACATTATTTTGCCACACTGCTTTAGAACTATGCAATGCGTCACTCGTTATAAACAATTTCATTGGCTAAACAATATTTTCTTACCGCATTCACTTCGAATCAGCTTCATTGGCTATTCACAGTGACAAGATCAGACGTGTTTTTCTGCGCCTGACAGTTGATCGCTCTACCAGAAAATAAAACTAACGCATAAACAATCGTAAGATTTGTGACCGATGGAAATTGTGTCAGTCTTATTGCAAAACTTCACAGAATGCTTGGATGTAAGAACTTAACATCAACTTTAAATAAAGGCAGGATTTTAGTCGACAATGTCTGCAGTTCACTCTTGCGATATTTGACCGAAAAATTGGATTTTTCATATAGATGTAATTTTCTAATTGAGATGTGTGCTTTTAAAATTTCTTAAGGAAACTTTAGCTTAAAGAAACTTAAGTGTCGTGATATTTTTAAAAGTAGAAATAAAATATTCTCTCTCTCTCTCTCTCTGTCTCTTTGTCGTAATCTCAATTCGGTCTTTCAAACACACACACACACACACACACACACACACACACACACACACAATCACACACACAGACAAACAGCTTCTTATAAAATGATTTCGATTGAAATCCTAATGTATCTGATCCCGTTTAAAGATACCTATCCAAAAATATTTTTATTAGTCACACTGAATTCGTGAACTGTTACGTTTGTTTTGTAATTTTTTCCAACACTTGTAACTTTACAAAATTGTAGGACGATTTTTCTTCCATAAGCAAATAGGAATCCTGAGTTGACTTGTGCTTGTGCATGTCAGGTATCTTATTTTGGCAATGCGATGTGTCACGGAAATATTGTAACATTCGATCTATCGTCTTCGGAAATGGAAACAAACAAACAAACAAACAAACAAACAAATAGGTACACAGCTTTTTCAAAATGACTCTAGTATGACCGGTCTTATTCTGCACTGTATTCCCTGCCCTATTATACACTCTTATTCTGAAGCCAAAACGTGCGTTCAGAAAAACTGTAATAACAATTTATGATCTATTTTTAGTCAGTCCAGTTGTAGTGCGACTTGGACTGCCCCTTGCTTTGATGTTTGTCAGGCAAAAGGTGTAGTTATTTATATCTTTTCGAATTGGCAAGTTATTAATCTTTTCGTGTTGGCAGATGGCAGTGTACATTTGTCTCTGTGTGGCAATGTACATCTTTTCGGTGTACATGTCCTCTGTGGTGTGGGTATGTACATCTTTTCTTTGCGGTGTACATATCCTCTGGGGTGTGGAGTTGAGATTGGGTAGTAATGTACATCAGCATGGTGTACATTTTCCCACGTAGTCCTGAGCTTGTTAATTTACAATGTTAAAGGAGTGTGATGGAGTATACAGAAAAATAAAAGGATTGAAGAGGTAAACTATATAACCTCTTCTTCTTTTTTTTTGTTTTTCCCCTGCTCTTCTAATCTCCGCTTCTGCTTCTTCTTTTCTTCTTCCTTCACCGTTACTCTGCCAATGAGAGTGAGTGTCTTTATGGTTGTCTCATGCTGTCATCGGGTTCGGTACGCCAGGTGCAGTACAAGTTGCTATGTACGTTCGAGAAGGATAGGTAGTGTCCGTGGGAGTAGTGTCCGTGAAGTACGTTCGTATGTAACTCGTTCATATGTTATAGTGAGCAGCAGAGAGGGTGAACCCTACAACTTTGTAGAGACCTTATTTTTGAAAATTAAGGGTTCCTACGAAGGCTGAAAAAAAGAAGTTTTTGCCTTAATAATGAAAACTTCTTTAATTGACCAGATTTTTTCACAATCTGGTCACATACGTATGTCATTCACCCCCTCTGCTGCTATAAATTAAACAGCCATTATAGATATTATCAATAATGAGTATTGGAGAACCACACTCAGCTAAATTAGCTCTACTGCTGCCATGATTTTTATCCAAAAATTATATCAAGTCCGTTGCGATATCTTGACCTAGGATCATGTAAATTTATTGTTACAAAACCAAAGGGAGCAGCTTGTGCTTTTGAAAAGAAATTTTTAAATTTGTTCATGTCCATGTCCCCGGAACACCAAGTATAATAAATATTTTGCAGTGTATGATTATCAACTCCGTTGAACACAACTAAAACGTTACAGTTATCCCTGATCACTTTGGAATTTGTGTATAACGCTGTGTAACATAAATCACGTCTGTGTTTTTGTGACGGCCTCGTGAAAATATCCGAGCTGGATTGGATTGTTTGTCCAGCATGACATCATCATACACTACTAAATTATTAATGAATCCATCCAGATCATCTACGGATGGCGCTTCATCAATATCAGTAATAAAGTCTA
>JAECUM010062137.1:0-24627 GCA_016617855.1 Megalonaias nervosa | reverse complement strand
GAATCCTAAAATCAGCTTCTGCACAAAAAATCCGCTCCTAACACAAGTTGGGTTTTGGCAAGGTGCTAGTATTTGTATAATGGTGCTCGCCATTGGTTATGTTGAGGAAAATTTGGTTTTAAAGTAATGATTAACCATTAGGCGGCATTTCTTCCTTCGAGATACGTTGCAAATTATCTAGCCCGTCCGCACGACCAAATTTGCACGATACAGGACGTGCTGATGCAGCTGTATCTTAAACAGCAATCATGTCTTCTAAGAAATTTCCTTACAGCCCTCTCCAAATGGTAGCCCCTCATGCAGTGCTGTAATCTTACAGTTAAAGCTTCTTTCGATACTGACATCTGTACATTAACATATTTCCTATAATACTAACTCCTTTATGTATCCTACCAAGTGGCATAAGTCTCTCTTTTAAACCTACCTCATTCACCTCTTCAGCGGTGAATTCCTTTCGTCTTATTTACAAAATTCTCTCCTTCTCGCCGAACAAATACTCATGCATATACCTTTAGTGATACACAAGACGGCCGTTTCTTCTGATTTGCTGTAAAATAATATGTAAGTATGTATGTAAGTTTATATAATAATAATGATAATAATAACAATGATAATAATAATAATGTGTGTGTGTGATTTGGATTTGTAAAATAGCTTTAACAATTTCTCAGTCATATCGCTACAGTACTAAAAGAAAAGGGGTCTTCTAGATTTAATGCCCTTTCCCCCTGCCCCCACCCCCTCCCTCAGAACATATTTGTAACCAACCTGTAGCTTAATTCAAAACAGGTTAGAAAATATATTTATCAGGAGAAGACCCCCTCTCCCACTCTAAAACGATATTTGTATTAACGAGGTTTCTAGATTTTAGATCCCCTTGCCCTCCAAAACATATTTGTCAGAGAAAAACCCCTTCCCATTTCAGATATTTTATAACAGACATATCTTTCGAATTATACATGTTTTATGCCTGTGCCGATCGATTACTGTAGACAATACAGAGACTGTTGTGTTGCGATCGATAAATGTACTAGACAATCGAAACTGCATGTTTATTCCTAGATCCGTGGATGAAGCAATAATAACTAAGATTGCATCACTCTGCTGAACAGATTGTAACTGGATGATACAATCATAAGAAAGAATAACTCGAAATTACATCATGTTATTTTTATAGGCCATAGATGATGCAATCATAAGAAAGAATGACTTGAAATTGCGTCATACATGATATGAATTGCATCATGTAACTGGATGATGCAATCATAACTAAGCTTGCATCACTTTACTGAACAAATTATAACTGGATGATGCAATCATAAGAAAGAATGACTCGAAATTGCATCATACATGATATGAATTGCATCAAGTTAACTGGATGATGCAATCATAACTAAGCTTGCATCACCCTGTTTATAACGCTATAAAAGGCAACCAAATTTTCATTTGTGGTCATTCCACAGAGCTGTGTTCGCTGGGAGCATGAAAGGTGAGATATTTTCTTTGCATGACAGACTAGGAGATAGGTCCTTTATTTAAACAAGAAAAAAAATATTTATTATTTCGTTCAGATTTTCAGAGGTAAATGAAAGTTCTTAAAGAACTTCTTCGCCAATAATAAATATTTCTACGGTAGCTATTAGAAAGAATTTACTATCATGTTTATACAAATAAAATTTAATTTTGCGCTTACTTTTCGGTGACATCCAAATAACTCTCTCATTGTTACCCTGTTGATAAAATACTTACAACCTTTTTTGCTAAAACCTTCGAGAGGTTTAGGTCAATCTTTATTTTGGTATATTTTTCTTGACTGATTGGATCGTGAAGATTACTATATTTTTGTCCGAGATTGTCTCTCAACTTCTAAAGATAATCAACATATTTGCTGTCATCTGATTTAATAAGCGAGAGTTTTATTCTGTCACATTTACTAAAACAAATACCTGAAATTTCATCATTAAATTCAAACTGTAGTGGTTGGTCGTTAATCATCAACACCTTAACCTTACTATTAACTCCATCAGCTAATGTTAAATTTTCAAACATTATTTCTAACGTTTAGACAAAATTAATTAAATATGTCAGTTTGCATAGTATCCAATAGCTAGTGTATTAACCCCGTCCTCGCAATAGCGTTTGTCATCAAATTTACTTAGTCCACGTTTTATAATTGTATCTGTTTCAAGTTTGTGATGATTTGATCTAATAACATTTGTTTTAATAAAGCTGACATTATTATTTAGTGCTGCTTTAAAATCGTCAAATTTCATACATTTTTTTACATACCCACGAGGAATACATTTTGCTTTTTTTTTGTTAGTTTATCGTCATCTAAAATTACGGCATACATTTTACTTCTTAGTCCGACAAATTCCTTAACTGGCACAAACATAAATTCGTCATTAAATTTGCCAATAACTTTCTTGTTAGTTGGATCATGAAATTCACTACTTGCTGGATAATCCAATAAATCAAATAGGTCATGGTGGTTATGAATATCCTGGTATACATCTTCACATTTTATATTATAAACTAGCGAATCTGTATCAGTAAACAATAAATATGAATCTGGCCAGACTCTCTTAACAAACCCGTAGTGAAAATCGTACATCAACCACTTTGATATATCCAACACCGACGTACCAACACAAATTGGTTCATTTAACTTTAAATTTGTCTTTCGTCGCTGTATTGCAACAAGATTTTCATTAAATATTTTCATGCTGACAAAACCAGCATCGTTAACTAATTTATTCCTGCGATTTACGTCGTTTACAATCTCAATATTTAGGCGTTGTCGAATATTTTCCATTGTCTTACCAAATACGGAATTGTTCATTAATTTGAAAAAGTTTTCTCAAATTCAGTCTTAGCAGCAGCACGATGCTTGGTATTTAAACTGATATAATCTGCCATCCACCGTGATTGATTAAATTTTAAAACACGACGAACTTTCATTAAGACCAGTCCAGCATCTACTGCTTGTTTTAGGTTTTTATAATGCATCACGTAATTTCTTTTATTTAGCAAATTTGGAACTAGCTTATTAACAACCGAATCTTTTGCTGTTGTCGCTGCTCGTTGTTCATGTGATAATAAACTATAGTCTATTACCATGGACTCTGCACAAAACGGATAGTCGTTATGTAGCTTGTGAAGTGACTCCGGATAATCAAAACAAACTTCAACAAAATTACTAATATCGAAAAATCGTTATTTATTTTTCTGGGTAAGTCTTTTTCTGTTTCGCTAAGAAATTGATCTGGAGTTATCCAGTGAAATCCACTGCACGGCATTGGCTCTGACATTGCCAATCATATAAATTATTAGTGTCTAAATAAATAATGCAATTTGATGGGAGGTTTTTATCATAATTTTCCAGATATTTATTATTAGCTACAGAACTTATTTTTGTTATAACGCTAATTCCGCCTCTGATAAATTTTTTAATAAAATTAAACATATCAACATTGGTCAAGAGATCTAATTCTATCTTGCTCGTCTTTAGCAGAGCATCCCAAGACAATCCTGGTGCAGAATAATACCAACAAGTATCTAGTCTGTAATATTTATAACTAACTTGACGAAAACTCTCGAAAACATCTGCAAGTAATAGCACATCTGTTTTCAAATATAAATCATGGTAATCACCAAATGTTTTACAACCAGATTTATTCCAGATATCTTGTGCGTAACTATATTCACCATCTGACACACCTTCACCTTATAGCTGCGAGTAAACTCTGTCTTTGTCTGGCAGAGAAGTTCATCAAATCTACTCCAGCCGTCGAAATACTCATATGGAAAGACACCTTTTTTTGTTAGATTGACGTAGTTTTCACCAAACCAACTCCGAATATGGTCAAAATTGCTACCAGCTTTTACAGCATTTTCTAAAAGTTTGTCCAGTGACTCTGACATAAATTGAAAACTATCAATGAATTTGCCGAGCGTAACAGACATATATTTTTCAAAATTATTTGGTATACATTTTACTACATTATCGAGTTTTAGCTTAGATTTTACTTCCTCGTTGCCAAAAGCTTCTACTATAATATGACTATCGTAACCACGCAAATTATGTAAATCTACAGGAATAAATATTGGAGCATGAAATTTTAAATTGCAATTGTAATGAGCTGCTCCGCGATATTTACCTGTTAGATGACAATGATCTCGCACTTTATCATCACCTAATAACTTCTCACAGATATGACAATTAACTGCATTATCAAAATCAAGTTGTTGTTTGGATGTTATTTTCGTTGGAGCTGTTTTGAATAATCTGTTGGAAATTTTATTAACATCGTCTATGAGATTTTTTAACAACCACACAGCCGGACTTTCAGATTAGCTATTGCTATATCTGTATATCTGTACTGGAGAAGACATTTTATCATTAGCACAAAAACTACTTTATAAGCTGCTCCGCAAAGAACATGTTGTTGGAGTTTTCTTGTACTCGATTTATTTGGATTATTTTCTGCGCCAGCCACAGCAACAAGTAGACACTCAAAATCTGCATAAATAACAAACGGGATACTTAGCTGATGATTATAATTTTTAAATTTTAATGCTTTTTATATCTCTGTTGGCATTGTTATTTTTCGAACATTAACACAATATTTAACATGATCTTGTAAATGTTCAGGTTTAGAAAAACCTTGTAAACATCTGTAACAGAAATATTTTTTCCATGGTGCTTATTATACTGTCCGCCAACTAACTCGTTAAAGTTTTTTATCCAGCAATAATGTCCTTTATAAAATAATTAATTTATTGCCAACTGCGTAGCAGTCGCTGAAATATATCTCGGGTAAACATTTTCTCGCTCATCTAGTCCGAAAACATTTACTGAAATATCGTTTTGTTTTTTCAAACTTTGGTATCTGATTTTCTGCCACTGCAAAAGTTAATCCGTCAAAATCCAATTCATTTCTGTACGGCAAATATTTTTTCAACTTGGTTGGAGATACAACTTCGAGGATGTCTTGCAGACAAAATTGCCCAACGAAAACACTTATTGTCGATGTTTTTGACATTTTATACAACTGTTACGACCCTGTAGTTAAATTACATGTGTGTTAAAATTTAAATTCTTCTAATTCTTTGTTTCATTTTTATTTCATTTTTACATCATTAAATGTAGTTATTATTATTATGATGATTATGTTTGCATGGGTCTAATAGTATGTTAGAAACATCGTATTTATTTAAAACGTAAATGTGACTCGTGTAAGCACGATTTTTGCATGACGGTTTTTCGTGTCAAGCAAACAGTGAGAAAGAGCTATGTCAATGATTGGCTGTGACCACGTTATTACTTGTTTACGCTTTTGTAATGTCCAGATGGATTGCGAAATCACGTGTGCTTCATGCGTGTGTACATGTTATGACGTATTAGCTTGTTTTAAATGCTCAGTTACCTGTAAGAAATGTTTAGTCGTAGTCGTAGTTGTAGTCAGTCGTAGTTCAGAGTCACATCATAACATCTTACAGAGTTTATAATACCTTAAGAAAGGTATTTCTGTGCTAGAAAGACTTGGGCATTCGTACGAGGAACAACATGTGTGTTGTTAGTGGTGGTAGCTGTATGTCATCTACTTTCTAAATAATTATTTTCCCTGGAGAACAACACTACTGGCTTTGGACAAAGACATTTGATGAAATTATTTCTAAATCGGAACAGAACAATACAAATTGTGCTTTACAGTGAAAATTCTGTGTTAGCTTTCGTCTGACGTCATCATCCGCCATCTTGGATCGGAACTGAGATTCAGACTGTATCAATTTAGAACTGTTTATTCACAGGACTTATGTGTTTTCACAAATTTAGAACATATTTTTGGATCTTCTTCGTAAATCGTAAGTCTTGCTTCATATATTTACCTTTTCACCGTGTTTTCTAGGGACATAAATTATTTTTGTTAAAATTTACAAAGCTTGTTGTCTTCACTCTTTTTTTGTGTTACTTTGAACGAGCCAATACGTAACAACATTTTTTGTTTTTAATTTTTTGAGGGAGATCAACGTAAGAACTACCGCGAAGTACGTTATATTTCATTGTGTGAAATAAAACGTCCGTAATCATCTCAAATTTCCAACCTGATCCTGATGCGGTACATTCCTCAAGCTTCTTGTTAATTTCTTGGTGTATTTCATTGGCAACTGTGGCAATATTTGTTCCAGTTAATATTTTTCGTGATTTAGCTGTTAAATATGGCTCGGCAGTTTCGCTGTCGAAATTTGTATTTTCAAAAATTATATAAAGTACATCTTTTTCGGTTAAACGTAACTTTGATAAAATTACATGATACTGCACTATTAGCTTGATACTTTTGTGAACTGCAAGATCTCGCGTCACAGTCGGTTGTAAAAGATGAAATAAATTTGAAGTTAAAATTTGCTAAAACATTTTGATTATCAAATTTTTAACTTTTATCATAGCCTGAAAATGCCTTAGCAATTTTTTCTGCTTTTATAAGGCTCTTCTTGGCAATATCTCGCAATTTTAACATTATATTATATAATGTTTTTATATTTAATTGATTTTTTATTTATTTTTCAATTAGAAATATAAATTTCTTATAGTATAATGTCAGAAAATATAACAGCAGAGAAACAAGAAGAATATCACGTACACCCAAAGTACAACTTGTACGCTGGAAATGCACTTGGTTGGGCTATTCATGTCAGATACGGACGACCTTTTGGTAAAGCAACTCCAGCTGGAATTAAAATTTCAGTAAAGGGATATAGCGCAGATAGAATTGAAATGTTCAGGAAAGATTTTATTTACACAATATTTTGTGGAGCCATTCCAAATGGACAGCGAGTTTCCAGAGTAAATGGCTCGATTAATGATGACAATATTGAAAATTTGTCTTTGCAGGACGAATTTCAATCCCATCTAATATTTAATATAAATGAAGCTAATGATAGAGGAATTATTCGAAATCGGAAAACGATAAAAGTCTTAGGAAATTTGATTAACGTTGGTGCTTTTACTGTGAAGGTACGTAATATTAAAACTGATTATGTTTGTTATAAAGCACATAGGTTTATTTACGAAACTTTTATTGGCACTATTCCAGATAATTTGGTTATTGATCACATCAACAGCATTAAGACAAACAATAGGATTGAAAATTTAGATTTAGTTACAAAAAAAGAAAACACCAAAAGAGGAGCCAGTTCTGATGGTTCCAATTTTAAAGATCCAAAATCAATTATCTCAGTAAATATTGAGACTGGAGAAGAAATCAAATTTAATTCAATTTATTCTACTGCAAAATATCATAAAATTCATCCGCAATCAATAAAAGATGTAGCTGACGGCAAGACTAAATCAGCCACATCGCAATCAACCTTTGATAGATTTATTTTCAGATATGTTCATTAATTCAGTTTTATTAAGACAATTATGGGCAAACATCAAAACATCATCTTTATCAAATTTTAGTGTTATAAACGGGTTATTATCAAGTTTATTTTTTTCTGCTGCTGCTAGAAGTATTTTATCAGGGCCACCTTGCATAACATTAACGTCAACGAGTAATCACTATGGCCCAACAAACATTTTTAACTGCCTCTGCTAGTTCTCCGTAATTTAATATATTAACTTTATGATGATATTCTATTTAGTCAGTCATTCTATTATATAAATTAGATAAAATATATATATTATAATATGGACCTGATAAAACGGCTTGCTGATATATATGCCAACGACAGCGTCATCGACAATACAATCGCAAGTGATAAGATCACTAACGACAATTTTACAGTAGGAAATTTAGATAAATCTACTGGTCATAACGAAGATGATATTTTGTATAACAATGATGAACATGACGAGATCGTGGACGACGCCGACGCTGTTGTTGACAAAAAAAAATTACAGCAGACCGACAACTGGACGATATAATGTTAAATATCATATCACTAAAAAATAATAAAATTTAATTTTACTGTTGCCGAACAACAAATATTTTGGCAAATTATGAAACCTTTTCTTTGCGTAAAATTTTCAGACCAGCAAAGGAGCATAAAATACGATTTCATTTTTGTTAAAATGTTCAATTTGATGCCAGTCGATAATGCAAGAAAATTGCATTTAATTTCCTTGTGTAGACCGGTCAAATGTAAATCTGTACTTATGAAGTACGAAAAAATATTTATTTGAAAATTGACCGAGTTGGCTCCCAACTATTAAATTTACGTCTATGCCCGCGCCGTTTAACTAAACTTTTGTTGCCGCGCTTCCTAATAACTTTTTCAATAACAAATATATCTTGTTCTGTTTTTTGGAGTTCTTGTTCATAAAAACTACCAGTTATAGGTTCACCCGATAAATATGTTAACGCATATGTCACTGGTATTGTTAAAAATACTTTATCAACAACAAATACTTCTTCGGTCCAGTTTGGTGTAAATCCTTTCTCGAACACCTTTTTCGTCAGAGAAATTCTACCTCTATCACCAACTTAAATTTATGTCTGTGGTACATGTTTTCGTTTGCTAATATTGGATTTTTAATTGCGTCGTTTGGCGACATTTTCCTTTCGCCTAGCGAAAGGGATCTGTGTTTCGTGTTATTATACTCATCAACAATTTTCTGTAGATTGTCAATGTATCTCTTTGTATTTTATCTGTCAAATATTTGTGGATTTTTTTGTTTAGTGTACGATTAAATCGCTCGACGACAACGCTCTTACTTTCATTTCCAATGACATATTTTTTGATGTTATTTTGTTCCAAGAACTGCTCAAATATTTTATTAAAAAATTCTGCTCCATGATCGGTCCAGATTCTGTTTGGTTTTATTTCTGTACTAACGATGACCTGTTTCAACGCATCAGTTATCAATGTTCCTGTCTTATCTGATACTGGTACACTAAAAGCATATTTGCTAAAAACATCTACAACATTAAAAGGATATCTTTTATTATTGTTAAATTTACTAAGGCCTGACACATCAACTAAATCTATCGCCCAGATATTAACAACGGCATTTGGGACAACCTTACGTCGTGGAAACTTTTTTTTTAGGTTTGTGTAGCTCTGACGCCAGATCATCATATAATTCTTTTTTACCGAGTCCTAATTTATATTTTGTTCCAATAAATCCCTGCACCAGCTTTCGGTCAACACGCTCTCGCATATTCACAGGTTTCATATCACGAAGTTCGTCTAGCATTACTTTATCACACCTGTTCTTATCTTATTCGTTGTCGGGACGTTCAACGTCCCGGTAGCAGATATCATGGCTCATTTCTATCGCAGCAACTTGATTGTAAGGTTATTATCCTGGCAGCGGATTATCGTTCTCGTCAAGTTGTTTATCAAGAGAATTATAAGGTCCAGTATATTTATGGCCTGTCAATGTCCAACCGCCTTTTGGTTTCGGCAATTTTCCAATCAATTTATGTATATCTATACCTGTTCCAATTATTTCTCTGTTGTTGCATTGTTGACAGTATGTAATAATTTTATTTTGCTCAAGAAAGAGGTCTCTATCACAATTGCACTCGCATATCATTATTTATTTTATAACCAACAAAATATTTTTCAGAAGAAAAAAAAAAATAATTTTATTATAAATCTGAAAATATTTCTGAAAAAAAATTCATTTTACCTGTTTCTTAGTCAAATTCTGACGTTTTTTCGACCATTTTGCCTGTTTTGTAACGATGTTTTTGCTCCGATTTCTCATTTTTTACAGGTCAGACCCCGAGGGTTAACGGGAATTTAATATAGGAAAATTTAAAAATCGAATTTTTGCTAGTTTTTGTCCAATTTTTGTCACAATGTTTGCAAATTTTCATAGCATTCAGGCAAATAAAACCGGTAAAAACCAAGACAAAATCGATTTTTCAATTCTCCTATGTTCATTTCCCGTTAACCCCCTCAGGGTTTGACCCGTAAAAAATGAGAAATCAGACCAAAAATAAAAACCAGTGGGTACTTATCTTCGTCAGAGACAGTCAGTTAATCATCTACTAAAATAACTTCCCTGACGTTGTCACGTGCTCCAGATCCGGACAATGTCTTTAAAAACATACTTTTTCTTTTTCCGCAGATTGCACAAATACTCCTTAAGACTGTCCTATTGTTCTTTGTTTTTTTCTGTTGTTTCATCGCTATTCTCTGTTTTTGTTTTGCACTTGAGACAGTACGTTGACATTTATATCTACAAGTTTATACAAAATTCACCGCGATCTCATTATTATCATGAGAAGGTTGCTTGTCAAACTATAAAATAAATTTTAAAAAATCAGGAGATTGGGACATTTGTTTTATAAACATCACGCAATAGTATCCACAAGCAGAAGTTCCAACAGGCAGAATTTGATTAAATGAATAATTTATTATTTTATATTTTCGAGACATGTATTTTTTTATTGCGTCACTTGGTGGAAGTCCAAATAAATGAAAATAATTATTACCGCAGACTGCTACCCAGTGCGTGCCTGATCCGTGGCTGAAATCTTGTATATTTATCACACAGGATCCATCAGGAACATGACCTAGTTCATCTTTGAAATAAACTCCACGGAAATGTTTTACTTTTTTTAGTTTATCAAGTATATCAAAGTTACTTAACGCGGCCGTGGGAGATTTCATCTCCGCGTGCCTGTCAATGTTAGTCCTTGGCCGATTCCCAGCAGATTTGGCAGTAGACTACTCCCGCCAACAATAGTCCTATAAATCCGCCTTTCCTTTTTCGCGATCGTGTCTTTTTTTTCGTTGTTGTCTTTCTTTTTTCTGTTTTTCGTTTGGGCATTATATTTATTTTTAGACACAAATTTTCTTTACTCCGTCTCTGGAGACGGCTTTTTTTTTGTTGCGCCAGATACTGCGCCAGACGCTGCTGCTAATTCTAATGTACCAAGTACTGGCAAAATTTTAGCTATTAACGTTCTGGCCATTACAGGTAATGCCGGCCCGAAGAAACCAACTAAAACGACGATGTCGTTTGCCATCGCAGTTATTTGTGTGGCACTTAAATTTAAAACAAAAGGTTTTTTGCGATCGTATTTATTTATTTGTTTTTGGTTAACATTAATTTTGTTAAAGTACCTTTGGAAACACATTTAGTGTTAGGTTTTATTTTTAATGATACCTGCCTCTGCTTTGCACTACCTTGTCGGAGTTTTCTAACTTGACCATCAGTCAAATATATTTATTTTACAATATACTTTGTCATTATATAACGATTACAGATTAAACTAAACTTGGACTGACATTTTACCTCCTACAGAGTCAATTGTAACAAATCTGTCACTGATCACTAGCGCATATACATACAACTGTGCCACAGGAACTGCACCGAGTGTCCAAGTAATTTCAATATCAGCTGTAGAATCGACAGCTCTCTCGATGTGTTTACCTAACATGAAAATAAAATATTGGATAAAGTATACGAAATTCTTCATTAGAAATTTGAGATCCATATCCGACATCCTGATATTTCTGCACTGCATCGAGCAGGTACATATATGGTCGAGATACGTTTTTATTAGCGTTCTGCAAAATTACATTCTATCTCTCGTTCCGGATACTGCTTTGAATTTAGTCTAGCGTATATTCGTCTGACATCGGCGCTATCAAATATTGCATTATTTTGTTGTTGGTTACCACGTCGCGCTGCTTGCTGTTGGAAGACAACAAATAATTGTCTAGGTAACTGTTCACTTGATGTTGTTGTGACCCGCCATGTGTAGTCGGTGGTATTTGGAACTGCTGTTTGATATATTTTATGTTGCTGAAAATAAATTCTGTTTGTGTGTTTATCGAGTATACTATTTAATTCTGTCATTTTAGTGATTGACGGTGTTATTCATGGCATCTACAGTGCATGTTTGTTTATGATAAACTGTACATCAGCTCCGCCAGCTCTAAATAGGCAGTCGTTTTGTTCTGCCTGGTCCAGGATAAGCGTATGTTTAACTCCACGAAATGCCTTGTTATAATCGCGACAAAAGCCAAATATTGTACTTAACAGCAGCATCATTGTAATTTGACGTGATTCTGCTTAAAGTGCCTTCCTTTTGGAATATCCTTCATTGTAACGTTTATTTCTTACGCTAATTGCCCCGTTAGCTAAATTTAACATTTCAGTGCTGGTTGCAGCTGCACCTGGTGGTGTTATACCAAGATTATTACAAGCAGCAATAAGTGAGACTCTTGTAGCATTTGCATCAGCGCCTGCAGCTGGTGGGGCTATACCAAATTGACAGCATTAGCAATAAGAAAATCTCTCACAATTACAACATCTGCAGCGGCATCAGCTCCATGCTCTAATACTCCGTTTGAAATAAATTCTCCAGATACAGTTTCACCACAGCATCTTTAAACCACATCATGTTGGTAGCAGTTGATCTCTAGTAATCGCCAGACAACAAAATAGTATTTAAGATTGTACTTGCAACTTGCAGGTGACTTGAAATATCTTCTACTGTTTGATTGGCTAGTTGATATTGAGCACTTTTGAATAAACACCAGCCATTATTTATAAGAGCTACTTCTGCGCCTGTCCCGATATTAGCAGGTGGATTAGCTACTGTCATAATCTGACCACGAACTTCCAATATTGCTTTGTGAGGCAGCAGAAATACATCTTCGTCTCTGGCATTAAATGTTCTAACACCATCTTTATTTGGTTCATTAGCATTTTCGTCGAGATATTCAACATATTCAAAATCTGTTACTGTGTCGTCGGTATCATAAGTTTCTGCTAAATCGAGATAATTTTTAACAGACATTTTTTTTATTTATTAGGTTACATAAAATTCAATAAGTCGATAGCGAAGCTATTGTGGCGCTGTTGCTTTAGATGTTAATTTTTGTATAATTTGTTCGCCTTTTGGCGATAAAAGTTTTTTGCTGTTTTTGTCATCCGGTTTCCTGTTTCAGATGTTGGGGCGATATCTGATATAATTTGTTTTATATCTGCAGCACGTGTGGTGTTGCCCCTCACCTAATCAGCTATTTTTTGACCCACCGCAGTTCCAGCGTCAGATGCGGCTCCAGTTGCAAAAGCTTTTGATGCGTCAAGTGCAATTGGTGCAACTTTGTTTGCGATTCTCGGATCATTTTCAATAATTTTAGTAAATATATTTCCCAAAAACCCTCCAACTATTTTTCTCCTGTAAACTATTTTTCATTATATCAATGTGGTTGTATAATTTTACGCCGACAACTACGTTGTCAATCACGAAGTCGGTAGCTGTGCTACTGCGCGAGTAGGTAATAAATAACAACCTCGTTATTCAAATCCAACTGCCGCTCAGATTGATATGTCAATTGTATATTTATTTGTATTATCTAATTTTCAACATTTAGCGGATAATAAATAACTTGCCGCGGATTAATTTGCAAAAGCGAGCCTGGTGAAACGTCCGGCGAAAAACTATAGATAGTCTGTCCTTTACTGCCCCGGGCTGAGTAAGATTCAGGTGCAATAGAGCAATTTATTAATATTGTGTTTATATTTACTTGCAGTTCACTGTCATGCGTTATGGTTTGATTAGGAACAGCACCATAACTTTTATGAGAAAATCCTATTAACGATGCAATACTTGTTGGTGATGAAAAATCGATTAACATACCATCTTTTAATGTTATTCTGGCTCTTAACGTGTTATAATTTGGTGTTAGCTCAAAATTGTCAGCGTTACCGCCCGCCTTTGTTATTAGTTCTTTTATTGTTTTATTTAGATCGGTGACATTATAAGCTCCTTGCGGAAATGTTTTCCAGTGTCGATCAGGTAAAATAGTAAATGCAAAATCATCATTCGCCCCAATTTTTACGTTAGCCATAGAATTCCATGCCGTGCATAAAATTAGTCCAATTTCATACTGTTTTTCAGGATCTAGTTGTATTGGTGGAATATAATTTACCGAAACATTTGCGCTATTACCTGTTGTTTGCGATGAGTCAAGTAATAATGTTGTTGACATGTATATAAGATCGCTCGATTAAATTCAATCGCCGCGATTAAGTCGCGGTGTAAAATTTCGTATTCGTCAGATGTTAATAAATTTTCTGATCTCAAATGATCAAGTATGTCAATAATTTCATTGTCAATTTCAACACCAACATTTCCAGCTTCTTTTGAGGATATCAATAACATTAATCTACCTATCATCTCAGATACTGATGTAAATATTTTTACCCCAGAGCCTGTGACTTCAGTTTCTGCTATTTTTTGGAGACGATATTTATTATGACCATCAAATACAGCTTTAAATTTCTTTCCTGACTTACCAAGCGTTTTATTTCGAAAATCAATTGCAGCAACTTTAAAAACACTGGCAATAGCGCCATCTCTAGCTTTTTCAGAAAATTTTTTAGTATCTTCTTCTGTGGTAACTTCAACAAATTTTGTGTAATCTTCTAAACTATCTTTTTTAATATTATTTAATCTTTCAATGAAATTATCGTACTCGTTTTGTGTCCATTGATCAATATCATCAACATCTTTAATATTATTATTTGTCATAAAAGCATAATATTCTGTTTCGTATATTTTTTTCTGCTATTTTTTTTCTAACCTTTCTTTTTTATTTAATAATAACAGTAGTCTTTCTTGTTGTCTTTTTTTTCTTCTTTTAATTTTTCCTGTTTTTTTTTTTTTTTTTTTTTTTTTTTTCAGCCTGCATTTTTGTATCATCTGGATCTGATTCTATTCTAATATGTTCATCTTGATTATCAACCAACCTACTTAATTCAGTTTCTCTAGCAATAGGATCTTTTATGTAGTCTGGGACAACCTTATCAGCTCTCATGCGAATGAGATCTAGTTCTTTTGCCTCAGTACTCAGACTATTAGAGTGATGATTGTATTGACCATTTTTTATATTATGGATAACTTTGATATAAAGATCTACGATAATCCCGCTCCTGTGCAACATAATACTTTCTCTGTAGTTTTTATTTTCCAGTTTCACATCGTCGAGATGTTTCTTACTTTCTTCTGCTATTTTCCGTTAATTTTTTAATATTGTCTTCGTCATTGTATCTGTTTTTGTAACATCATACACTCTTACACGTTTAAAATTATGTTCTTTGTTTAAAAAATCATACTCATAATCATATATTTGACTGTTTATACCTTTTAGAGCATCCTCAAATCCTTCTTTATATATGATACTTTTAAAAGCTTCTTCTTCCTCATCTTTACTTTTCTTTATGTCGCCCAGCTTTTCTGTAATCGGCTGAATCAGTGTTACTTGTGCTAATCTTTGCTCAAGTGCAAGTGGATTATTTAATAGACGTTTTAGTTCAGCTTGTCTAGCAGCAGGATCAGCAATATGTTTTACAAGGTCTCTAGATAAACTTACCTTTTCTTCATCAGATCTAATAATTTTTGCAGCAACAGCTTCTTGTTGTTCTTTAACAAGCCCGACTAAACCTTTTTCCTGTAGTTGTTTAACTTCTTCAGCTGATAGCGGCCTAGTTTCAGGTTGTTTTCCAAATAGCGCCTCAGTAACTGGTTTGAGAGCTGTAGTTGCTGCTTCTTCGGCAGTTACTTGCCCACGTCAGGCTTCTTTCACTTTTTGTTTAAATTCTGCTTGAGACTGAGAAAGTTTTTTTTAACTCTTCTATATGTTTTCTGTACTTTGCTCGTTTATCCATTTTATATCAAACTAATGTAGATAAATTTTAATACGACAGCGAAACAGTTTTTTCAGATCGTGTGTAAGCTTATCGAACAAGAAAACGTTATACATATCCGCTGTCGCCTTGTGATACAGTTCGATAAATTTATCTTTTGTTATGTCGCCGCATTGCTCGTTTGCAATATTCCTGACGTCCACGTTGTCCAGTCCTGGAAATAATATAAAACAACCAGTATTTCGCCGAATAAATCTGTCAACGTTATAAAAACCTTGGGCTAAATAAACAGAATTACATTTTTTTATTACGCGACAGTGAAAAATATGATCTTATTTTATTCATCTCCGTATTGTTTAGCGGAATATCATCAAAAACAACTATCTTATGCTCGTCCGAGTCAATTTCACTAACTGGAATAAGTTTTCCTGGTTGCATGACAATAAAAAGAATCTTCACCAGCCTCAAGATCATCACGAAGTTTGTTATTATATTCGCTCAATAATTCATACTTATCCTGTTGAGGATTAATTGTAAAAATATAAACTCGATCGTAATTAAAATTATCTTTCAACAGTAAATTCATAAGCAAATTTGTTTTTCCAGATCCTGTGCGGCTAACAATGAGATAATGATAATCTGGAAGTTCGTCGTTGTGTACATGTTTCAGATGTCTGTCTGTATCAAAATTTAATATCGACATATTATACAATTGTTAGATAAATAATGAGCTATTATACAAAATTTGGAACAACATTAGGAGATTCAGAAATGTTGGGGACGAATCACTAGCAGGACTTGTAATAAATACAAGAAAAAATTTCAATTCCAATGATAAACTCTCCATTGTCAAAAGAAGTTTATTACAAGCACGAGTAGCGCAGGTGGAAAAGCAAATGAACGATAACCATGATCGTCTCGACAAACTATCAGAATCTAGAATAATAGGAATAAGAAGAAACATGAAGTTATATAATAGTTTTTTAAAACGAGAAATTAAAAATAATCAAAGATTTTGACAATGAAATTAGTTATCTTAGTAATCAGGAGCAAATGTTGTTTTTTGATAAAGTCAGACAAACAAAGTTGGAAGAAAAGCCTGATTCTTATTACGACATAGGTGAAGCAGACGATATTCCATTTCCGTCAATCCAGCGCTCTAGACAATTATCATTACGAAATTATTACAATGAAATCGAGAAAATATTCACAGAACCATACACGACATTATTGAAAAGAATAGTCTTTCTTTTAAAAATTACTCCCATTTTACTTTCAGGTGGGGGATTATTAGAAAAAGAAGCGCTCCAAAAATTAATGCTAGCAAATTTCGTAGTCGCATATGCAATTATCAGACAACATCTCGTCCTCAAAAATTTCACGTTAGATCAGTTAAATTTAGAATTAGGGTATATTGATGAGACAGAAAGCGATTACAGTAATTTGGTGAATAAAACAGATTTGCATGAGAGTGAAGTATCAAACATTTTTTATTCATATGCTGGGTTAAAGAAAAATGAGGTACTAACAGATAAACGATATGATGATGCTTCGTCAAATGTTTATGACAAGTACAGAATTTTTATAGCTGATCCTAAAAATGATAAATTTCGTGAGTTTCTCGATTCGATTGTTGGTACCAGAACTTTTGTTTTTGTATAAAATATTGTATAATGAAAAAACAGATCGTCGATTTCAATCATATATCAGAAAATATTTCAAAACAAGATGTTGGTGCACTAGTACAGCATAACAAATTTTATCACACAAACCTTTGGTGTGTGAAACAATGTTATAGGTATTACAATAGAATACTTCGAGTAATGTCATATTTGCCACTGCTAATGACCACCTCTGGCATAATATCCAGTGGGGTATCATTAATTGCTTTTCTGTTAATAATATCTGCTGTCGGTGTATCTCTTTCAACAGCATATAAAAAGATTGAACCCAAGCTTGAGACTAAAAAAATGCTTGCAAAATAGCAAATATCACTTACAAAAAATTACTCGATCATATAAGATCTTATTTGCGCGGAGTAAAATATGATATGGACGATTTAATACGCGAGTTTCTTATTACTGACAGTATGTTAACAGATATTTTACCGATAAGGGTAAGCAGATATGAAAAAGATTATCATAAAATATGGTTATAGTTTGCTTGATAAATGAAACCAATTTTTAGGTTCTGTACCAGTATATCTTAAATCAAATCCAACATATCTTATTGAGGGCGAATAAAAAGAGATTTTATATGATATAAATCTTAAAAGACCTGGGAACCTCATCTTCTCTTACTACTATAGCTGACGCTGAAAAATTTGATAATTGACAAAATTATAAATTAGGTACCATTTACCTCATCAAATTATAAAAATCTGAACGAAATTTCTAGAATGTTCTTTGTTTAAACAGAGGATCTATCTCCTAGTCTGTCAAGCAATAAATTTTCAAGAAAAATTTCACCTACCTTTCATGCTTCCAGCGAAACACATCTCTGCGGAATGGTGACAATGGTTCATTTGGCTGCCTTTTTATATCGTTATAACACCCACGCTGAATTTCTGGAAAATTCTATTACGCAGTTATAATACCCAAGTGCTATATCACGTAATTTCCAGAAAATTATATTACGCAGTTGTAATATCCAAGCGCTAATCTGAGTGTTCTCCAGAAAATTCTGTAACGTCTGTTAAATCACGTGATTTTTCTGGAAATTTCCAGTTTTTTTCTAGTAAAGTTACAGACACATGTGTCCCTTTGCAAAATCAAACACTGACAAATAAGAGAGAGTGATGCAAGCTTAGTTATTATTGTATCATCCAGTTATAATTTGTTCAGCTGAGTGATGCAATCTTAGTTATTATTGTATCATCCACGGATCTAGGAATAAACATGCAGTTTCGATTGTCTAGTATATTTATCGATCGCAACACAGCAGTCTCTGTATTGTCTACAGTAATCGATCGGCACAGGCAGAAAACATGTATAATTCGAAAGATATGTCTGTTATAAAATATCTGAAATAGGGGAGGGGTTTTTCTCTGACAAATATGTTTTGGAGGGCAAGGGGATCTAAAATCTAGAAACCGCCGTTAATAAAATATCGTTTTAGAGTGGGAGAGGGGGTCTTCTCCTGACAAATATATTTTCTAACCTGTTTTGAGTTAAGCTACAGGTTGGTTACAAATATGTTCTGAGGGAGGGGGTGGGAGGAGGGGGAAAGGGTATTAAATCTAGAAGACCCCTTTCTTTTACTATTGCTACCATGTCTGCAGTGTGGCAGTTTATAGTAATGTCTAGCACCGCGGTATAATGCCACAAAGATATAGCATGATGTCCCACGGAGTCACGTTATCATGACACCAGGCCGACCAGTCCTAACACTAGCCTCTTAATGTTGGGCGCCTAGCGAGGCAGCTGTAAGTACTATTTTTATAAGTCTTTGATATGAATCGGCCGGGATTCGAATAATAATAATAATAATAACAATAATAACAATATAATATAGGAACGTAGATTTGTCCATAACATCTGTCATCTTTCCTTTATTCATGGTTTCAAAAGCGTATTCATATTTACTCCCTTGTATACATAAATATACTTGGCAACAGTATTTTCGTAAAAAATGCAAGGTACACTAAATCTAAAATCTTTAAAACTAGAGTTATTATTTATTCATTTTCTCACACCTTAAAATAGAGAACAAATCCTACAACAATGTATATCATCTATAACATAAGATATTATAATTAATCATTCTAAACATATTATGCTCTGCGAAATGTAAGGGGCTGTGCATACGTGCAACATCAGTATTTTTGTATTTTTGTAAAAATGCGAGAGGTGGCAAATCTCAGATAACTGAAACTAGTGCTATAATTTCATTCTTTTTCACATAGATGAAAATAGAGAACAAATGAAACCAAACAATACATAAAACAATATATTCTATTGTCATTTAAAAGGCAGTATCTTCTGATGAAACGAACAGCAGCTCCTTAATGAAAGTCTTATAGTTCCGATACAGTTTTGAAACCTGTCAAAGAAGACAATTATGGAACGTTCCTAATTTGTACTGGATACAGTAACTTAAGTTATATTGTAGAGAGGACATTTTATATTTCAAACAATACTGCATTTTAAGTTTTTCAAACACTCAAACACACTGAAGGGATATGCACACACTTATGTGATATTTGATATAACAATCACCGATATATTCAATATTACTCGAATCTCAACTAAATACCAAAGAACATACAATTACAGAAGTGCGAATATACAAACTTTCAGAGGAACAAGCCGTAAGTAACACTGACTAGCAATGCAAAATATTTGCTCTGTATACAGTTATCTTGGAGTAGTCGCAAACAAACATTACTTTTCTTATCTTAGTCTGGTTGTGTCAGTCCGGTCGTCTCGAACCCGATGTCCACGCACTAGGAACTAATTTTCTCAAGGGACACAACCATTCTCGTCTTCTGTTGAACTCGATGGAGTTGTTCTAAAATCAAGCGAGCGCTTGAAGGCTTTGAAGTTTCCCAAAATATTAAAGAAACAAAAAACTTATAAAAGAAGATTAAAAGAACAATGAAAACGATAAGACAAAAAAGAAAATGGACTACAAACCTGAGAATATCTTGACTCTAAAAGGTAGGAGAGCATAAATCGTAAATGTTCACCACCGACTGGGTACCTCTTCCATGTATACAGTACATTTCTGGACGATGCAACTTTCCAAAATGTTGCTAAACATGAACTAGAAATTTGCTAAAATTCACCAAAACATGAGACAGAAGATCTTTTCTTTCTTAAAATCATTATCGTATTAGATGCACGACAAAATATGAATATAGCACATGGTTGTTTGGAACCCTACATAAGTTTGTATCGTCAATCTGATAATTGTTCGTGTTTATATTTCCTCAGCGAGAGTAATATCATCTTGTGCATTGTATTGTTCGAATTAAAAGCCGATGCAATTTTTAAGTCAAAGATGCAGACTTATACTTGAAATCCAATCAGCAGGTGCCACATAATTCAAAATAGTCAGGCATATTTTATGGCAGCAAAGCTACTAGATGATAATTTTATTGATTATCTCCATTATCTTTGCTGATCTTTGGTATCAAAGTTTCTAACATTGTTCGGTCGCATTCAAAGCTGTATAATTTCAAGAACTTATGTATTCATTACGTATTTTTATTTGTCTATTAATTACTAAGAGCGTCAATAATAGATTCCTATTTATATTATTATTTTTTTTTTCCTTCCGATTCGGTCACATTAGTTAAAGTTCACACTCAAGATCGGCTTCTTACTAAACTCAGATAAAATCCGCACATAGTGGATGTAAACGAATGTGTGTGTGTGTGTGTGTGTGTGTGTGTGTGTGTGTGTGTGTGTGTGTGCAAAATAGATTTTCCCATAAATACTAAACAAAGGCACTGATATATGCTTGTATGGTCAGACAGAGGGAGAGGGAGAGGTGATATTCCATTTTTCAAACACTGATATCAATAAAGGAAACCATGCAAACACAGCCATCTGTCCATCTCAGGGGAGAGTTAAATAGTGATATCTCAAACATGTAAGAAACCCAAACCGTATCTAGGGGTATATTTATCTCAGGTATATGTTGAAAAAGACAGCAGTTGCGATGGGTAGTCATGCTTCACACCACGACTATTGCTTCCATAGTTTATATTAGGTTCAGTAACATAATCTCCAGAAAGGGATATTTCATTTAGCATAGATTAGATAGGCAAACATATTAGACTAGATTAAATTAGATTTGATTGTATAGATATGATAGATTAGATAAATTTGATTAGATTAGATTAGATATGTGTGTGTGATTTGGATTTTTATGGAAGCTTTAAACAAATTTCATCCATATCGCTACGATGTCTGAAATGTGCCAGTTTATAGTGAAGTCTAGCACTGGAGCACCATGTCACGGACATGTAGCATGAAGTCACACTAAGTCACATTATCATGACACCAGGCCGACTAGTCTTAGCATTAACCTCTTAATGCTAAGCGCCTAGTGAGGCAACTGTCCGTACCATTTTTATTAGTTTTTGGTATGATTCGGCCGGGGTTAGAAACCCGCGATCGAGTCATACCACTAACCACTAGGCCACCTGAGCGGTCAGATTAGATTAAATTAGATAGATAGATAGATAGATAGATAGATAGATAGATAGATAGATAGATTATATGACATACATAGGATCTTAGTTATGTTACCAGAAAAATGACCAAACATATTTGTTCAAGCAGACCCACGGTGACACAAGACCTCAGGTAAATAGTTGGTCTAAGACGCTCGCCTTTACTGATCTTTCCCATTTCCCTTCTGTCCTCAAGGGATCGAATCTCATCTCAGCCAACATGGGTATGTGAGAAAGTTTGTCGGCAGCTTCCAGTGGGTCAGAGGTTATTTTCGCGCTCTATGTTTTATTTTTTCCACCATATATGGTGGTATCTATGTAAGGTTTATCATCTGCTGAAAAATGTTGTTACACCACAAAAGCAAACCACAGTGACAGGATTTGTTGATATTTTACTCTAGTCATTTAGTTTGTAAATACTGCACTTAGTCAGCAAACTGTGTGAAACAAGCTCCAATTTTGTACGAGTTCTTGATGGCAATAGATTATGCATTCGACATCTTTCACTAGGATCATTCGATGAGTCCATATAAACGGAAGTATCTGTGTTAATTTTGTTCTTTGTCTTTCCCTCTCTCTCTCTCCCACACACACACACGTAATATAAATGTTGCTAAAAATGAACAAATGATATGGATAAATAGATGCAAAATCTGTTTATGTGCATTTTTTCGAATTCAGGCTATATAGTACGAATGACATTAAATTAATGAAACGAAGGCTATACACGCATACACAGAGATGTATGGTACCCAATTCCGAATTGGGTACCCCACATTTCTGTGTATGTGTGTGTGTTTGTCTTAGTGCAGATACGTTGAAAATGTGTAAGATACAATAAATACCAAAACCAAATCGGTTTTATATATGTGTGTGATTTGGATTTTAACGTAGCTTTAACACTTTTTCAGTCATATCGCTACTATGTCTGCATTGTGGCAGTTTATAGTGATGTCTAGCAATTTGGCATCATGCCTCAGACATGTGGCCTCATGTCCCAGCCAGTCACACTATCCTGACATCACGTCGACCAGTCCCAACACTACCCTCTCAATGCTAAGTTCCACGCAAGGTAGATACTAGCACCACTTTTATAAGTCTTTGGTATGACTCGGTCGAGGTTCGAACCCGTGACCTCCTGCATCCGCTCTAACCACTTAGGCCACCGGAACGGTCGGATTCATGTGTAACCACAACAGTAAAAAGTGCAAGTGTGCATTTTTACTTCCTAGTTGAGAAAGGTTGATAATGGAATAAAGCAGAGCAGAAAGATAATCCTGAGAACATCGCAGAAACTGAAGAAAATAATGACACAACTTTTATTTATTTGTCTTTTCTGTCCACTACGTATACTTTGGGCAAGGTAAGTTATGTTATGTTATGTTATTTTGGGTTTAACGCCATTTCTCAGCGGAAGATAAACACATGGCGACCATTATACTTGGTGAAGAAAGAACCCAGTAAAACCCTGGTACGAACCTCCGACACTGGAAAAATTACTTGCCTGCTTTCTCAATACGCACATTACTCGAGCACGAGACCCAAACTCACGCGAACAGAGTTGAGACGGAAGTGATCGGTAAAGGCGGGTGCTTTATACCAATTGGACACTCGGTTTTATTATTTTAAGCCTGCTTTATAAATAGGCTGTGAGTGAGCTAAGGTTAGCTGTCGGGTACACGCTTGATTCTGCGTATCGCTTCGTCTTCTGAATTTAACCGCTTTCCCTTTTCTTTCTAAGCAGAACTTGCAAAGCCCTGTATGATTATGTACACAAATGTATACATACATGCATACATGCATGCATGCATGTATGGATGTATTTATGTATGTGTGTAGGTAGGTAGGTAGGTAGGTTCGTACGTACATACGTACGATGGAAGGTATGTATGTATGTATGTATGTATGTATGTATGTATACTCCTAACCACACGACGATTAGGTTAGACCCTACTGTGATCCACCAGCTTTTTTTATTCAGTTTTGATTGCTGCAGATAGAGTCTTTATTAATGACCAAAATAATAAAAATATGTTAATGGACTGTGGCGTGACGTGTCATCCGAAGTACACAGTTTTTATGCGTGAGTCAAAACAAAAATAACAACATTAAACGTTGCATAGTTTTTAGGTATTATCACATTTAATATATGGATGTTATATGAGATTAACAATAAATAGTTAATATTTATTACAAGAAAATGTTTCATTTTCATTAGTTCCAATTTAGAAAATTATATTGTACATAATTAAACTGTACTCGGCCCACAGCTCTGTTAGTAGTATTGATAATTTGAGGTTCCTCTCTCAGAGACGCCCCTACCCCCCCCCCCAAAAAAAACCTTATACGTTAACATTTTTGTCAGCAGCAGTTTATAGCTTAAAATGATAACTTTCATATGATAAGACTTTTCTAACATATTTCTGACAAAATTTGTTCTGTTGGGGTAGGGGGTCTCTGAGATAGGAACAACTCAATTATCAATACTACTATACTTATTATTTTTATAGTTTTAGACAAAATTTCATATTAAACAAATGAAATATTATATATAATGTATCATTATAATCCAACCCGACATGTTGGATTTGATCTGACAAACAGATTTAGTAAGAGATTTAATTCTATCAAATCAGCCTCGAGTTATACTGGTATAAAAACTAAAATAATAAGCGATTGTATTAAAAAAAGTTGGATATATATCACCAAAATATGGGTCGGTGTGGTTATTCGCGACTGAAAATGATGTGAGAATAGTGGGTTGGGCAGATGATGTGATGACATTTATTGACAATATGGTTGATATTTTATTTGATAATGA
>JAECUM010062136.1:0-15670 GCA_016617855.1 Megalonaias nervosa | reverse complement strand
ATATGATTTCATTTTCATAGTGGGAATAATGAGAATACGAGTGTCAGAAGAGGAGCATAAGTATCTTGCTGGTGTGTACACATGGGTGAGGTCAGATAGGTATGTTGGACTGGAGCCCGTCAGTGAAACGTAGCACAGAGAACAAATTTGTGTTTAATTCTGGATCGAATGGATAGCCAGTGTAGGGTACAGAGCAGGGGGGAGGCGTGCTCTGATCGTGGTACTCTAAGGATGATCCGAGAAGCTGTGTTTTGAACTTTTGAAGTTTCTGGAGTAGATATTGAGACGAACCAGACAGAATTGAGTTACAATAGTCCAGCCTTGAAAGTACTAAGGAACACACAAGTGTTTTAGTGGCATCAACTGAAAGATACTTGCGAATGGAGCTGATGCGTCTCAGCTCAAGATATGCAGCCTTGCATATGTTCATGACATGTTGGTGCAATGAGAGAATACTGTCAAGAGTAACACCTAGGTTTCGTACTGACTGTGTAAATTTAATGTTGGTGTTGCTGATATTTATTGTCTGAGGTAAAGGATGTGAATGAGAAAGTCTTTGTGTTGTAATCAGAATGGCTTCAGTTTTATCATCATTCATCTGCAGCTTGTTACATGTCATCCATGATTTCACATCGAAATGCACCTCTCTACGCCTTGGATGGTAGCTTCAACTTCAGCTGGATGGCTAGATTTGTATATTTGGGTGTCATCAGCATACAATTGGTGAGACACTGGATGATGATCTATGACACTTGAGAGTGGCTGAGTGTATAGAATGAAGAGAACAGGTCCAAGAACAGACCCCTGTGGAACACCACAGCATAGATCAACTGGGCTGGAGTGTTTTCCATTTGCGGACACAATTTGTGTCCTGTTGACCAAGTAGGACTTGAACCATAGTAACGCCGTATCATGAATGCCAAATACATGCTGGAGATGGTGAAGTAATATATCATGGTCTATTGTGTCAAATGCTGCAGACAAGTCAAGGAGAGTGAGGACTGTAATCTTTCCGCTATCCAAAGCAGAGAGAAGGTCATTGACTACTTTCAGAAGAGTAGTTTCAGTACTGTGGCAAGGGCGATATGCAGACTGTACATTGCTAAAAAGACTGTTTGAATTCAGATGAGATACAAGTTGGGATAGAACAACTTTTTCTAAGATTTTTGACATGAATGGGAGATTAGAAACTGGGCGGTAGTTCTTTAAATCATTATGGTCGAGTGTTGGTTTCTTCAGCAGAGGCTTTACAATGGCAGTTTTGTAAAATGATGGGAATTCCCCAGATGAGAGAGAGGTATTAATAACATCAGTTAGTGAAGGCAATATTGGATCCAAGCACTCTAGCAGCAGTGACGTTGGAATCGGATCAAGTTCACATGACTGATAAGCATGTAAATACAGTACTAAATAAAAGAGTGTACAATTATCAGTACCACAGATTTCACGGAACAAACCAGGTATTCATTCTGGCATATTCTAATGGAAATGGGTCATTTATTAGTTACTAATCCAGCCTGAAACAAAACCTGTCCAATCTGGTAAAAGTAGAACATCAATCAAATACCTATCACCAAAACAGCTGCCATAACCTGAAAGATAAAAATTAGACTGTGATACATGAGATGTCATTGCACTGAGAAGCGTAAGTTCATCAATATTCATTGCTGTACCTCTAGTTCAAACAGGGGTTTTCACGGGTTCTTACTCCACCAATTATACTGGCCATCATGTATAGCCTATCTTGCACCGAGAAATGGTGTTAAACCCCAAAACAACAAAAATATCAGGCAGCATTTAAGATACAAAGCAGAAAGAAAAGAACCCTAAAAATGGTGACCTGTGAACTTGACCCTGAGGACAAGATCTCAAATGTGCAATATATCTTCTAGTGACATTATATAAGTATACCATGTTTCATCCATTTATCATAAGCAGCTGTTAAATTCATATTCAGAGGGGCAAATGTGACTGATGTTTAAAATTCTGATTTGTGACCTTGACCCTGAAGGCAGGACCCCAATGTTTTATATGACAAATATTATAGGGATAATCTGTAGCTATGCCAAGTTTCATCTCAAATATGACTCTAAAATTACACAGTGGATGGAAAACCTAATAGAAATATTTGACAAAGAAAGTGTAATGGAAAACACCTTGACCTTGATGGTAGTACTCCCCATGTGGTAGATGATGTCTTCTAGTGATGCTGTAGTTCATACTTCATCCCTTAATGTTCAGTTACATAAAAAGTCACAGCACAGAAGAAAACATGATGGTAAATATAAAATACCTATAACCTTGACTTTGCAGACAGTCCTCACCTCATATAGTACAAGACACACTTTCTAGTGATCGATAAGAATACTAGATTTCATCTTTTAATCTCAAATGCTCAAAATATATACAGCAGAAGCAAAACAGAAAATGTGATGAAACATAAAATACAGCTGTGACCTTGAAGATACCATCCCCAATGTGCAACCTAACACATTATTCTGATGTTATGTAAATATACCAATCTTCATCCCTCAAACAGCTTACACTTAGAGTTAAAATCAATGTGCTACAAACAGACTACTACAGAATTACTGATATTATGTCCCTGATTATTCCTTGAGTAGGTGGGAGACAAAAATATTTTAGAAAGTATGAATTCTCTTTTCTACATTTTAAAAGTTTATTAATTAAGAGATGATTCATAAGGATTGTGGACAACATTCAATTCATACTAAACAACTTCACAAGATCTACTGCTAAACATTTTTTTTATGTTTTCTGATGGAGACATGTGATTCAACTTTCAAATTTATCACATTGTAAAGATAGTGGCTATTCCATTTAAATCTACCTGAGAGAATATAAGCATACTATAGAAAGTAGAATCTTAACTATTGTTTTCCTCTTTTTTTTTCTGAATAAATTTAATTCTTTCTTATTGGTGGTACTAAATATAAAGAGTATACCCTCCTCATCCAGGTAGACTTTAGGGCGTTGCCATAATACCTAAGTAGTTATTCAAGTGCCATAATTCTAAAGTTGCAAAGTAATCCTTACAAGGGTACCGTGAACATCATTTTATAAGTAAGCCTTAAGTTTAATAGTCTTCTATTTCAGTACTAGTATGACAGGATCTTATTCAGCAACAAATCTCCATGACCTAGGCCTGTGTTCAAAGTATATGATCATGAACTAAACTTACTGTGCAGAAACCATAACTGCATTTATTATCAGGCTTACATGACCATTACTTATTACTTTTACACCCCCTGAATCTGTAGCTTTTTTTCTTACCTTAGTTGCAAGCCATCCACAAAGTCTGGATGGCTGTTATGGTTTAAATGTCATTTTTTTCAGCACATAATTGGCTATACAAGGAGTCCAGTATATTTGCTGGAGGGAGAACCCAGGAAATCCAAGAGAAAAACCACCAGCACATGGGAAGCTACTAGCAGGTTTCTCAAATACCCATGTTGACCTAGCCTGAGATTCGAACCTACACATGACATGTCAGTGCTCTGTAAAGGCAAGAACCTTAGACCACTTGGTCCCCCTGGGCTCATACAATTTTTGGTCAAGGAACATAATCTAGAATAAAAGATACTGTGCATAATTTATTTTATTTGCAACACTTTTGACCTTTAGAAACCAAATCACAAGGCAACCTCCTTACCTTACGTGCATGTCATCTACAAACTTTGGTCAAGGTATGTGGTCTAAAACTTAAGATATTATGACAAAACAAAATGATCTTCTTTCAGTAACAATGACCATGACCTCTGACCGTTTGACTCTTAAACTGATATGCTTCTTTCTTCCTTTGGGGACAACTTACCTAGTCATGGTTGGCCAAAGGTAGATGCTGTAGAACTGAAGTTATCATGCAGAAAAGGAACAGTTACTGGACAAACTGGGTCACAGACTAATACACTCTGCAAAATGGTTGGCATACAAAAAGTGCTATTTTTTTGGGCAATCAGCTAGTAATAAATCAACTTCACCCATTAACACCAGTTTTATAAAACTTCCTGTCATAGGAATATTAACTAAAATAAATGAAACTTTGTAAGTCTACTGGCCATACAAGCTGACTAATAGTCACCTGTCTATATAATTGCTACATATATATTCTTTTAACTTATTTTCATTTAAATAAGAATACAGTGTGACCCCGCTATAGCACATTTCATATACATGTATTTTTCTCATACAAGAAAAAAAAAACAATTCTTTCTTAAAACTACGAAAGAAACAAAAAAAGTTTATTATCATTTTAGGGAAGAGATCGCGTATGAATATTACAAGATGATTGTGGCGTGGCTACTGAAATTTTATATGCATTTTTCTCATACACAAAAAAATAGTGTTTTCTTCTTAAAAGTACGAAAAATAGCGTGTAAAACTTTATTCAGGATTTGCACAGGGTTTCGCCAATGTTGCAAATTGCGATTTTTTTTCTTCCCTTATTCGTAGCAAAATATACCATCTGGCAATATTTTTTATTGGCGACATTGTTGGCTGTTTAAACTTGTATATACACCCATTGGGTTGGAGTGGAGAAATTCAGAGGCCCCATGAAAGGAAGCCGTAAAGTTGATGTAAAATGCACTGAAATTTATCTATTGTTACATAAACAAATTCTTTGTCCATATTGACAAACCATCTTAACAGTACATTGTCGTATCATAATCTGCTTATGTTGACATCTAGCATGATTACTGTATGTTTTGAGATATCCGCTTTTATTTTTCAAATTTACATTTCTGGTAGCGGAGATCAACCGGACGAGGCATTATCTCATAATCTGTCTTTTGTTGGATTTTCGGCCGCTCGCTAGTAATTAATATATTTACATAGACTGACATTTGTATGTGGATGGTAAGTAAAATTTCTCTTCTTTTCACTCAGAATTAAATCCTTCAGAACATTCACATTTTCTGTAGTAATCCCTGTCATCAGTCCAGAACACATGCATCTCTATTGTCGAATGACCCTTTCTTTAAATTTCTGATGCATGCGTGGAAGGCAGCATCACTCCATTACCATAAATGTAAAAAAAAAAAGCTCTCACTTGTCTATTCAATAGGCAGGGAGGAACAGTAACTACAACTGACCATACGAAGGCCAATTTTTTTTGTTTTAAATGTACCCAGATAAAATAGTAGCTGAAATTGTAAAGAAAACATTACCTTTGAAGCACCAATTGTTATGAAAATGTACTAAGCAAATGCAAAAAAAAAATCAGTCTCTATCATGCAATACAATTTTTTGATGTTGCTGCCACAATAAGACACGGGCATTTGTTTGGTTCTCAAAGCTGTCCTTTAGCGGTGATTTCAATAACGCATGCACCCTTCATCAAAGAAAGCCGAATACAATCTTCAATAAAAACAAAGAACCTTTCTTCAAAGGAAGTCATTACCGAACTTAAATAAAAGCAATGGAATCTGATGGATTGTTTCATTTTCCAATGTGACTGGAACATTTTTACTGTGCCGTGGAAGTTTCCTTTTTACAGGATACAAGTTTATGCTTACGAACTCAACCGACGGCGCTTAAAACGGAAACTTTTACCGACTTCGGACATACTGAAGAAAGTAAATGTGCTTCATCATGCGTTATGTGACTGTGCTATTTTTTTTCCCCACTGAATTCAGACCTATATGACCTGTGACAAAATTATTGAATATTTTAAATCTCTGTGTGTGTGTGCATATTTTCGATGGAATTACTTGTATTGTGAATTCAACATATGTGACATGATTCACGGGTGAGTACACGGTGTTGATACTTTATTTATTGCTATGCATTAGACATGTATATATAAACAGTATACTGGTTTATGTACCATTGTGTGGTTCTCTGAATAAAGTAAAATATTATATATGCCTTCTCTGTTTTCACTACAGTTGTATTTCTCATTTAATATGCATCGATTTAATGTGATAATTGTGCCAATGAAGCACATTTTTGCACCCGCATTTATTATCTACCCCCCCTTGCATATTTATTCGGGTATATGCATCATTTTCTTCTGCTAACTGACCTGGTTGCTTATAACACGGTATGGTCTATAACACGGGTCAGGTTCTATGGCTCCCAACTACCGTGTTATAGCGGGGTCACACTGTAACATCAAAGAACTATTCAACATAAATTCTTACCGACAAGCCAAAGGCTTAGGAGGACAAGAAAAGCTGGGTCATCTCTTGCCCACTGATTTTTGGTGTCTGCAAATATTAGCATAAATTAGCAAGTACATAATGCATATATGGTATTTACCTGTGTACAGTACTTCCTAAATGTAACATTGGCGACAGAAGCCATACAGTATACCACCTTATAGTAAGACCATATCATACTGTGTGTGTGTGTGTGATATATATATCTATATATATCTATATATATCTATATATATATATATATATATATATATATATATATATATATCTATATATTTCACTACTACATAATAAAATGGGATCCATGACCATACAAATCCTATAACAAGACCAGTGTTATAATGAAGGGTGTTATAGTGAGGGAGTGACGTAGTATAAACAATGTAAATTAAACTGCTCTCAAAGCAGATCTAGACCTGCCATCACAAAACACACCTGTAGTTTAAGATCTAAACTGTTTGCTTAAATGTATACTGTAAATCAAACTATTTTAGCAATATTATCTTAAATACATTAAACTCAATATAGTCCCTACATAAATGTTTCTGCAAGTAACAGATCATGTACATATACAAAATATTTTGCGAATCTATATATAGTATTTTTGTGAATTTATCATCCTTGCTAAAACTGCATGCTTGTTAAAATGATTTAGAGTGAGAATAACAAACAGTACAGACCCTTACATGCCATCCCAATATAAGAAGGCAGATCTAACTCTACACTTGTCACCACTGGTTGGGTATTATATCTGTGTACATATGGCACATATTCTGAACACATCAACAATATTCCATAATTCATTATTCATATTTTTATTCTCTTTGTCTCATTATTCAATAAGAAAAAAACACAATACGTTCTAAAAATTTCACCCAAAGTCATAAACCGGAAAGATGAAGAATTAAGATAATTAAGTTTCATCAGTAAATAAATGTATCAAAGGACTTCAAACATCCTTTATAAAGGAGTCCAATCAGTAAATAAATGTATCATTCAACATCAGATACTACTAATAAAGAAGTCCAATCAATAAATAAATGTATCAGAGGCCTTCAGACACTCTTTCTAAAACAACGTCCACTCAGTAAATAAATGTATCACAAGACTCCAGATACCACTAACAAAGAAGTCCAACCCAATTAATAAATAAATGCATCACCACAAGACTTCTGACACTCATTATAAATAAGTCCAATCAAAAAAAAAGCACATCAGAAGCCTTCAGACACCATTTATAAAGAAGAGATAGCAAATTTTTAAGTAAACTGCATTTCTCCAAGAATACTTGCCCAATCACATTCATGTTAGGTATATAAGCCTGCTACCTCAACAATCCAGCCCTTTTAAGAATACACAAACTGTCTTTTCCTGTCTATCTTAAATAGACAACAGCCAATAACTCTTGCCATTACCTCCCCCTGCCACTGCCAGATGTCACTAACTTTTAAACTGTGTGAAATGGGCAACAGTTATTGCCCTCTGTCTATATGAGACTCACAGGAAACAAAGATTTTCACCTTTTAGTCAGGCTGGATTCTCAAGGTAGCAGGCTTAGATCCCTAATGTTGATGTGACTGGGGAACATATCAGAAGGAGAAACTAGAAAGTTTAAATAAAATTGAGCTGTTTGAATGTAATAATTGTTGTTAAATATATGCATCTCATTTCTATACTCTTACACAATCAGACCAGTTTAAGCTTTACTCTTTCTTTTCTTATCTAGAATCCTTTTTGTTGCTTGGTATTTTAATTACAATTAGTAAGTGATGATGAAAGAAACAATTATGCAACTTGCTGTTTGCAAATTGAATAGAAAAAGTAAAGACTCCCTTGTGCTCAAACCCTTCAGCAAATGTTTCAACACACCAAACCATACATGACCCCTATGACCTATGTCAATATTATGATATACACTTGCTAATAAGTTGAATCCAACTGCAAACTGCACAAACCCTAATTTACCATTGCATAATGTGCTGGCAAATCTGGGTCTATACAGTTAATATGGGGTAAAAGATAACATAGACACTGATCTGCCAATACATTATGCAGTGGCAGATAAGGATCCATGTTTTTTGGAGTTGGACTTGACTTTTAAGTGAGTACATATGGCAGCTACAATGCAAGAGTCTTCAAAATTTTATTTTAAAGTCCCGATGCTGCCATTTTTCATAAATTTTACAATTCTTCCAATCTAACTAAAATTTGGAAGGAAGGAAATGATCTGTTAAAGTGTTCTTTGAAATAATTAAGATGTTAGGTATAAATGACATTCAAATATTCAGTGCCACCTCTTTATTCAGTCAATGAAGTTGCTCACAATTCCATTTGTTTTTGGGAGTGATTCATAAATAGTGATATCATGCATTCTACAAATTTCACTAGTGACTAATCTAATAACAACAGCATTCACACATGGCAAATAAACAAATTAAAGGGAAGGAGGAAAAGTATTTTAAATGGATCTGAGAATTTTTTAATTAAATAGGATTATATACATATTATAAATAACATGCTTGACCTTTTTCCTTCATTTTGTATGCAATTTATATTTTGAACAAATAATCTAAAATAATATCACATAAGGATCACTTACTGTATCCAACATAGAATGGTGTTAGCGTCTTCTGCTTACAATGCTAATGTCATCAAATCAGTTGACGCACAGATGTTGCTTATCAAAAAAGATCAGATTAATTCATATGCATGTTAAAATGGCCACATTTCTCATTTCAAGGGATAAAACTACATGGCTCATAATGTGACGAATTGTCAATAATTTTTAAAGGCACCCAATGATGTGATGAATCGTAGATATGATCATGATCTAGTTTTAAAGGCACCCAACAATGTTTAGAACCAATATCTTTCAAAATTCAGCATTATTCAGATGATTTGGCATATATGACTCTTTGCATGCAATGGCAGCACTAGGGCTTTAACACATTCTTTCAAATAGGCATATTTTCATGTACTTACTTTTTCTATATTGAAAATTCCTGTACCTGTAAGACAGAAATAAATAATTTATAACACTTGACTACAAATTTGGGACTTTCCATTAAAAGCAACATACGTGATCTATGAATTAAGGTTATACCAATTTTTCGCAACTGCAATTTCTTACATTTTTTTATGATGACTGACATCAAAGCAATTAAATGAATTAAAGAAAACCTTATATTATGCATTTAAGCATAAATTCAACAGAATGTTCTGCTGTAGTATAATCCAATAACCTTTCAAGGCCATTACATTATGACCTACTTTCGCCCATGGTAAGATCTACCTCCAAAATAAATGAATGCACTCATCCAGAGGTCTCTCTAGGATTTTTAAAACTAGGAGTCCAGGACTCCCATTTTGGTAAAATTAGGAGTCCCACCAGCAAAAATTGCAGTCCCCTGCCAGAAGATGTGAACTCTGCAGATTAGAAGAAGTAATGGTTGCCACTGAGTTTAATTTCTACATTATTTATAACACTGACATATAACTCTTGTTTGGCCATCAGAGTGTGACTGAATTTTGTCAGTTTTGCAATGCAAGGAAAGGCCTTATTCCAAACACTAAGCCAGGTATCACACACTTCCTTACAATTGGCTAATGTCCCATCTGAACTATCAGTTCTAGCAACTTTAGCCTCTTTTGAATCTCATTACAATCTCCATCAATCTGCCATTTAACCGCAAAATACTTATCCAAATTTGCAAATGGCATTTTGTCTAAGTCTCAACATGTTGTGATTTCAAGGTCACATGCACTACTTGTTCAGCTACACTCATAAATGAACACAATAATGAAAGCTAAGTTGTTTATTTGATGTACTCTTATAAATAACCACATGTAGATCTCTGGGTCTTTCTGCCTCTAAATTCAATCACTGTAAACATCAGCACATTTTCCCACCCAGCTGCCAGTCAAAGTCTTTGAACTTACTATCCAGCTATTGCATCATGTTCTTTTGATGTATTCTTATAAATTATAAATGACTACATGTACATCTCTGGGTCTTTCTGCCTCTAAATTCAATCATTGTAAACATCAGCACATTTTCCCACCCAGCAGCCAGTCAAAGTCTTTGAACCTGCCACCCAGCTATTGCATCATGTTCTTTTGATGTACTCTTATAATGGCAAGATGCTCAACAGGAGTTTTGCAAGCTACTGAATTTCATCATTGTAAATATCAGCACAGCTAAATGATCAACACATTTCCCACTAAGAAGGTGGATAAAGCAAGTCTGGCAAGTCTTTAAATTTTGCCACCCACCTTTTACATGCATACAGAGGACTCCTGCCAAAGTGATTTTCTGTGACCTAGGTAAACAATTTGCATCCAAATACGCATGATTAAGCATTTCCGAGACCTCTGTCATCTACTTTCTTAATTGTATGCACAACAAAAGTTCCTCGAAAGAACAACTGCTCTACTGGCCGACAATAAATTTAAGACAATTTCTTCTTTTTAACTGCTGAGTGTTTAAACCAGCTTTGATATTTGTGAGAAATATGATGCTAAAATTAGCCACTGATGCAGCAATATTGGATAAAAGATTGGCATGTAGAGGTCTCAGAAATATTTAATCGCGCGTATTTGGATGCAAATTATTTAACTGGGATGCAGAAAATCACATACGGAGGAGTCCTCCATGCACAAATTTGGATAAGTATTTTGGGGTTAAAGGGCAAATTGACAAAGACTGTAATGAGATTCTGAAGAGTGCTAAAGTTGCTAGAACTGACAGTTTAGATGGAACTAGTAGCCAAGTGTAAGAAAGTGTGTGATGCCTGGCTTAGTGTTCAGAATAAGGTCTTTCGCTGAATTGGCAAAATTTCTGTCTGATTCTAATGGACAAGCAAGAGCTATATGTCTGCTCGATGACAAACACTGGTTCTTCTTATCTGGACATTTAGCCACTTTAGGTATGCTCAATATTCTTATGGGAGAGGACTGCAATTTTTGCTGGTGGGACTCCTATTTTTGCCAAAATAGGAGTCCTGGACTCCTAATTGCAAAATTCTAGCGAGACCTCTGGCACGATTTTCATTTAGGACATACTGGACACCCTAGAAGACTTTTAGTGAAAATACTATGTTGATATGACCATCCATTCAGGAGAATTAGGGACAAGATTTTCAATATGTATATATATATAGCAGCCATATTTGAGGTCAGATCAGCATTATGTTCATTAAGAAACAACTAAATCTCATAATTAGTTTTCTGATGAAAACCCCATGCTGATATGACTATCCATTGAGGACCAGTAGCAATAAAAAGAGTTTCACAATGGCTGACACAGTGGCCATACTGGATTTCAAATACACAGTATTTTCATTTCGTACCAAAAAGACATCATAAAAAGTCTTCTAGTAAAATCCCAATGTTGATATGATTTTCTATCTTGGAGGAGTAGCAATAAGATTTTAAAGATGGCCACTGTAGTGACCATATTGGATATCAAATATGCACAATTTTTATTTAAGTCACACCTGACACAATAAGAAATCTTCAGGGCAAAACCCCATGCTGTGATAACTTTCTGATCAGGAGAAGTGGCTATATTGGCTGGCATCATTTTCACCTTGGGCCAACAAGTCATTATAAGACATTTTTATGTGAAAAACTACATGCTGAAAACCATCCTGTTTCATTTAGGTGAAGTTGCAAAAACAAGATTTTCAAGAAAGCGACTGTGGTAGCCATACTTAATGTCCCAGTGGCACCATTTTTATTTCAGACCAACTAGACATCAAACGAAGACAATATAACTTTCTGTTCAGGAGGAGAAGCAATAACAATACCTTCAAGATGGCTGCTGTGAAAACCCTATGTCAATATGACTTTCTGTTCAGGAAGAGAATACTGCATGTTGAATCAGCACCATTTTCATTTAGAACTAATTAGGCATCATAAGAAGTCATTTTTACTGAAACCACTTGTTGATATAACTATCCACTGAGGAGTAGCCATAACAAGATTTGCAATATGACCATGTGGCAGAAATACTGGATATTCATGTGAAACAATTTTCACTGAAGACCTACTAGACATCATAAGAAGTCATCTGGTGAAAACATCATGCTGATATGACTATCCACTAAGAAGAGGTGATAACATGATCAGCAAGATTGTTGTTGTGGGGCCCATATCGGACATCTGTTCAGCAACATTTTCATCAAAGACCAACTTGACATCATAAGTTTTTTAAAAACCTATGTAAATGTGACCATAATAATAAAAAGATTTTTCAACATGGTCGCACTAACTGTCTGAGTTGTACCATTTTATTTAGGACCAACTAGACCTTGGGATAAATGTGCATGTGCAAAGTTTCATGACAATGCATAAGTAGCAATTTCCAACTTCAATATGAATCAACAGATTTGCAAGGTCGGAAAAATATTGCATGAAATTAAATTACTTGACCTGACAGGAAGCAGTGTAATGTTGTCAATTTTAATTAAATGCAGCTAATTAATAATAGAAGAATACATTTTTTATGATGATTTTATTTAATAATCTTATTTACTTATCAAAACTTTTACATTTGTTTTCATTTTTCCATCAATATAAGTAAGCTGTCGATGTTAAACTTTGATTATTATGGTGGTTGAAATTACAAGTTGTTGAAATTTTAAGTTCTTTAAGTCAATTAATCCTTCATTTCAATTAACTCATACCAATTTATCCATATTAAGAAAAAAATCCTCACCACTGACAGAAATAAGCAAGATGTATGCAAGAAACTTACACTTTCTGCGGTGCAACAAAAAGATAGATCATTTGCCAGAAGGCGTATTCAAAGTCCATCTGCCGAAACTTTAACAGCTTTCTCAGATACTTGTGTCTTTTTGCTGTTGCTGACAGTGGAGTGTCTTGCTGACTTTTGTTGAGCCCATTTTTATCTGCCTTAAATGGTGAAAGTGGTGGTGATATCTTCGGGGAAACAGGTGGAGAAACACTAGTATATGTAAAACCATCTCTCTGACTCATGACTGCAATTGTGTGCACTAAAATGAAGAAATTATATATATGTCAAACGTGTCTCGAGACCTTCTTGATTTGCGAATTTTAGTGACGCAGATTCTACTGTGTCGTCTACTGTACATGAAATCTAAGAAAACTATGCAACATACCAAACAATTTTTTCCAACTTTCAACTTATTAAACAGCCAATTCTTTGACAATATTTTGGTTCTGTCTGGACACAACTCAAGCAGTCTTTAAATGAAACTTCAAATAAGTCGTATTATTACTGATGTTTCATACGTTACATGTCAAACCTTACAGTTGTCAACGGAAGCGGAAATATCAATTATATTGGCTTCTTGAAAAGTGTAAACCTGGTACATTGTGTGTGTACTCCGCACAGATCCGGACAGTAGACAGTTTTTAGACGGTAAAAAACGTTTATTTAGAGTCGTAATTTTATTGCGTAATAAGAAACATTAGCTTGTTTGAACTATCTTACCGACTCTGTGTGTGTGTGTGTGTGTGTGTGTGTGTGTGTGTGTGTGTGTGTGTGTGTGTGTGTGATTTGGATCTTTAACGTAGCTTTAACAAGTTTTCAGTCATATCACTACTATGTCTGCAGTGTGGCAGTTTGTAGTAATGTCCAGCACTGAGGCATTATGCCACAAGCATGTAGAATGATGTCCCACCCAGTCACATTATCCTGACACCAGGCCGACCAGTCCTAACACTAACCTGTCAATGCTGAGCGCCTAGTAAGGCAGCTGTTAGTACCATTTTTATGTCTTTGGTGTGACTCGGTCGGGATTCGAACACGCGGACCTTCCGCATCCGAGGCGGACGCTCTAACCACTAGGCAACCAGCGCGGTCATCTTACCGACTATGAATAATAATACAGCAATTTACTTGAAGAATTATACACAATTAGCATTTATACCATGTTTCCCTTTCACCAGTCATAAAATTATGATTCTTTGCTAAAACGGCTAACGCCTTCCCACTTATAATTTATATTTTAATAATCTAAGCAGGAAAATAGTTTTACGCGACAAGATTCTACTCCCTCTTCAATTACACTAAGTGTTTGAATCCACGTACATAACCAATGACTGGCCAATACACACTTAAAATGCTACCCTCTCGCAATTTATAAATTCTGTTTAAAATTCAATGCAAAGAAGTCAAATTACATGAATAAGACTTTACTTAAAATTTACATGTGATGCTAAATAACGTGGTTAAAATAATGACTGGACAATACAGCCTTAACATACCATTTACATCCTTACCGATTTTAAATTCACAAGGACAAGGCTATGCAAATCATACAAAATCATACATGTATGAAAAGTGTTAACAAATCGGAAGAATATAACTGTTAAACGTATCATCCGAAGGGAGGAAAATCCGCCTAAAACCACGTGTACAATCCAACAATTAGGACAAGCCAAATGCTGCAAGCATATGAAACGCTAAACATGGAACCGATTAAGGTAGCAGCAACAACGTATTTTTCCTCGTTATTAAACACAATATGCTCTATACCAGATCTTGAAGAGGAATTTAAATTTTTTAAACTCTATGGTTGTATGTATATATTATTGGGAAGAGATTTCCAATTTTTTGCTGACGTGTACTTAAAAGTAGTCCATGTCTAGGTGTTCTTACTTTTAGGATCTCCACGGTGTTTACATACAAAATTAGTAAGATGGTTGTTTTAAGACAGCCAGATATTTTAAGTATGTTGGACAGTTCTTGGTTAACATTTTCAAAATACTTCACGTGCCATGGTATTTTTTCCACTGGATGTGAAGAGTTGAAACATATGCCAAATCCACAAGTTTATAATAAGGTTCCATTAAATCACTGAAGACAAATCGCAAAGCTCTTTCTTTGAATTTATCGAGTTTGTCCATAATAGTGAGACTTCTGAAATGACAGGATCATGGGCGCCCGCAGCATAGGTCAAGGGGGGGGGGGTCACGTGCCACCACCTCCGGAATATATATGTATATTCCGTCAAGTTTAATCATGCAAATGAAGCTGAAAATATGTCACAAGATTACGTTCAAAACGCTTAGTAAATATTAGCTTTAGTTTCAGACTGCTTACTATACTAACTCTCCCGGCTGTGAGTGACTGACCCCCTCCCTAGCCCCCCTCCCCCGCCAAAATAAATCCTGGGGACGCCCATGGACAGGATAGGGGACAGTAGTTACAATTTGCCAAGATGAAAGAGTGGTCTCCCTTAAGTTGTAAGGTATTTTCTAATTGGTTTGAGCACTTTTAATTGTTTAGATGTTTTCTGACAAATTTCAGTGATTCGCTCATTAAACGTTAGCATAAAATCCAAAGTGATTCCGACAAGCTACGGTACCCTCGCTGGAGGAGAAAGTATCAAACAGTTCCTTTCTTTTTGTTTTGGTCTTTTTTTTTTTTTTTTTTTTTTTTTTTTTTTTTTTTTTTTTTTTTTTTTTTTTTTTTTTTTTTTTTTTTTTTTTTTTTTTTT
>JAECUM010062130.1:0-10838 GCA_016617855.1 Megalonaias nervosa | reverse complement strand
AAACCGTTACTAGCCTTACTAGAGTGTAATGATCTAAATGGATATCGAGATAAGAGATAAATTTTACATTTTTATGGTATTTTTAAATTTGAAGTCCATTTGCTGAGGTCATCCATGCCTCAAAGCTTATTAATAGAAATGAACCTCTTGGAGAAAATACTTTTCTCGTATTATTGAGTATATTTCATACGTATTTTCACTACTAATGCTTTTGGTCTTAGCTTCGATTGCAAAACCAGATAGGATCTTTGACAGTCAATAAACTAACTCTCTGTCACCCTCAACTACCAACGTTTTTTGCATCTCTCTCTCTCCACACACACACACACACACACACACACACACACACACACACATACATATATAGAGGCATATATATATATATATATATATATATATATATATATATATATATATATATATATATATAATGTGGTATGCTGCTGCTGCTGGGTTAAACTAAAACTAAAAATGTAGTCTCTGTCTCACACACACACACACACACACACACACACACACAGCATGTCGGGGAGTTTGAAAGCTCTACTAATCGCTTGTGTATTGTAACGTTAAAACCAGACACGAAATGTTCAACCCAGCTTTTGCAGTGGGCGGAATACACTTCCTGCTGACACTTAAATAGGGCTTTTTCAAGTTGCTATCAATTTCAGACTAGGGAAACAGGAAAATAAATTTTCCGGAATATAACTCCCCTATCTTTTCATTCCATATTGCTCATTACGACGTATCCGGGACTTTAGTCTGCCTTTTCAAAATATTGTCTTCAAATCGCACTATCCTTTACTGAACAAATTTTTCTCAATAAAAATGCAAATTGAACAAAGTCTTTCTCCTTTTCAAAGCAATTCAAAATGGAACAAATTTCTCTCCTCTACAAAGCATTTGCATATCGAAATAATTTGTATCTCTTGTAAAAGTAATCAATATTGTCACAAACAATCTACACTGCCACAAACATCCTATATATTGCCAACAACAACCTATATTGCCACAAACAACCTATATTGCCGTTTAAATGTTACTTGATGCTAAACTACTTACTTGGCTAGCTACCAACACTACCCACTAGATTATATTGATCTCTCTTTGTTCTGTCTTTATTTTCGCATCACTGACCCCCCTCAAAAATATTCCTCTTTTATTAAATTACCTTTGTATCCGAGGCCCCAGGTGTCCAAGTGGTCTGAGGCACTCACCTTTACCGATCGCTGCCATTTCACCTCTGTCCACGTGGGTTTTGATTCTCGAGATGGATGTGGGTATGTGGAAAAACTGGCCAGTACCGTCCCTTGGGTCAATGGTTCTTACCGGGGTTATCCCGGATTCTTCCTCCACCAGTTATACTGGCCGCCATGTAGAGCCTATCAAGCGCTGAAAAATGAAGTTAAACCTAACAAAACAGCTACCAGATCTTTTGAATTTATCTACCTTTATCGTCCTATCTATATATTTATCTACCTTATTTATCTACCTTTATCGTCCTATGTGTATTTTTTTCTACCTAGATGCATATACGTACTATATGTCTTTCTGTTTGTTGGTGTCTTAGTATATCAATGTCAGTATCAAATTTCTGACTGACATAAATTAAGGTTGCATTCGCCCATTCGGGCATGTGTGACTAATTAATGTTAGCAGTGCTAAATACTTAATTTCTCGTCGGGTGGTAAGAAAGCATGTTCTGCCACCCGACAATTGAATGTACGCATAGCGCACCATTTAATCGTCAGGTGGGAATAGAGCCACGCACCTGACGGCGCCCTGTTACAGTGCTTTAAAGTTCCAACATTTGGGATATTAGAGAAAGGACGAGTAGGAGTGGAAGAAAGCACTCTAGGAATTAGTTGTCTGTACACCAACTAAGTCGTCCGGTGTGAATATACCACCCACACCGCGGCTCCGTTTGTACATGGTTTTCGGTGCGTTTGATGTACTCGATGTGTGGGAATTGGCCTACACACTCGCCTTTGCATGTCCAAGAGAGGAAAAAGAGGCAACGGACTAGGCAGGAAATCCAAAACGTCGACCAGAACGTTCCTGAAACGCCAAAGCAGTACTATAGGTAAAATTATGTCAAGTTAACTAATTCGGGATATTCCCTATCGACAGTTGGGTGTTAGCAACGTTCGTAATTAGCATCACGCACACTCGTTACAAACTTTCCTACTTAAATTTAGAAATTTAGTGTACAAAGTGTACATTTCATTTCCAAAAATGATATTAGATATTTTGATCTAAGTGACCATTTGACTTTCGTTCAATCTTATGAAATACATATTTGGTATACATTTAGACCGGTGGTCAAATGGATCACATTTGTAGATATGTTTGGTGGTATCAAACCGGGTTTTCAAGCCACAGTGAAAAACCCCAAGGCAATTGTAAAAGTAATTCCTGCCCTTAAAAGGACTATTAGGTGTAGACTCAATCTGCTACGTAACAAAGTACGCTCTGATGTGTACTGGCGACACCCATTTACGTCTTGGACGATTCTTGGGATATTGTTCTTTTATCATTTCGGTCACAACTAGATGTGCTGTCTCGGCTCGGTATGTGACAGATTCCTCCAACGCATGATAATTTTTGCAGTCGATGGCGGATTGATCATGCCAGTGTTTTTGGACATTCAAAGCATTTTTCACCCCAAAACTGGATGTTATTAGCAGCCTTCCTCCAGCGAGTCTTTGCAGTTATACTCTTCGGAGGGTCGATTTCCAGCAGTACCGTATGATCTTCGATGTGTTTGATTGCTGTCTCTCCGTTTGTGTAAATGTTCCAAGAGTCCCATGGCGTGCGCTTGATCGTATACGTGTTGCAAGGCCTCTCGAAGGCCTCTCGAAGGCCTTCATTCTCTTCATCGGTGCGCTCTGCCTCTGTTGTAGGTGTAGGGGGTTTGATAGTGGCGGGGGAGGGGGTTGGGTGGGAATTTGCATCCAATCAAACTGTACTCTGTTTGCATGCAATCAGATTGTATCGTATTTGCATGCAGGTCTCAATCAGTTATGCTGGTGGTCGGCTGTGAATTTGTTTTCGTTGCTAACTTTTGTTGTTAATAATCGAGAGACCAAACATTGGAGACTCTAGTGAAAAGAGACTGTTGAAAATGATAATTATCTCAAGAGCAGCGACGTAATTAAAAGTGTCCTATCAAGTTACTTAGTATGTATAGGCTGGGTAGGAAAAGCCAGGACACGAAGCGAAAGTGTCGTATGTACAGACTGAGCAGGAAATGTAAAATAAGGACACAAAAGTGTTATAAGTAACCACGCACTAAGTACAACACAGGCTAGGTAGAACAAATCTCGTCCAAAAGCCAAAATGTCAAATGTAGCTACGTAACGTGTATTAATTGGGTAGGACATGTTAAGAGCCAATGTGTCGTATTTAGCTACGTAATATATACACATCGAGTAGGACAACTCACGGAGCCAAAAAGGGATGTTGCCATTTTAGACATTATTTTATCGCTAAAAGGCGATGGGGAACAATTTTGTTTGCCACTATCAAATGAAATTATGAACAGTTCTATAGAGTCCTAAATGTTCTGTCAGTTCCAAAAGTATCGAGTAATTCGAATGAGTTCCAGTGGTACTCCGAATGATTTACTGCAGTGTGCCGATGTACTAACAGTGCAGAAGAGTCACTGTGATATAATCCTAAAATGTCTTTATATGAATTCACAGTAATTCCGTGGCAGCTATTATGTATACCGATGTCGTTAAATAGATGTTACAGCAACGTAATTCCCACCGAATGCATATTAAATTTAAAAAAATGAGTCAATCCTCTCAATATAACTCTTCCACGACTATGAAGGCCTAATTCTACACAACAATGCTCTTATGAACAAAGTTAATACGCAACACAGAGACAAATGAAAGACACATACTCTATCAAGAATGTTTTCAACTAGTAAACAAGATTAGATGTTAACAAATTAGGCTATTCTGGCCTTTTCTAGAACTCATGTCCCTGTTGTACTACGTGATGTTTACTTGAACATAAGTGGAACTCATCACTGAAACTTATGAATGGATCTAAGCCTCATGCAGTATAATCCCATTCATTTAGCCATGCAATATAAACACATTCATTTAGAAAACCAGGATTTAATATATTTTCAACTAAATAAACATTGTCTAAACTATGTGTCTGAATGATAATTCACATAATATAAATGTACCTAACACATATGTATCTATCTAGCCTTCTGTCTAATGTATCTGAGTTTTGGTTCTTGCAGACGTGAAGGCTGCATCAGCAGGTGTACTGGCTATATGAGCACGTGTACCTACTGCATAAGCAGGTGTAGCGACAATATGAGAAGATGTTTTTAAATCTGAGACTACTAATCGGCATCTTCGTCTTCCTGTCTAGTCTCCAGATATTCCAAGTGAAAGGTACTCTCTCTCTCTCTCTCTCTCTCTCACAGAATCTTTCAATTTATCTCTGATGCTAATATTTATGCAAACAACACACAACGATGACAAACTGACACATAGAAATTTTTGTTATCTCTTTATTTAATTATTTTTAACACAAATACAAACTGAATTTAACAAAATAAGTAAAATACATCTAGCATTTATTACACTGGTCTACAATATTTTAGAAGTCGTCTGCTTTAGAGATAAAATGTGCTATTTATTATGGAGTTTTATGTGCTGAATTCAAATATGACAATTAAAACAACTGATTGGCTATTGTTTCCCAGATATTTAAGTTTGTACATTTTACTTCAGTGTATATTGTGTAGGTAGTGGAGTTTTAATCTTAAATTGCAAACCTAGGTCTTTTTGTGTGTTTATAGTTGCTTTACATGATAATATTTCAGCTATCCTGTTTATGTAACACTATATAAAAAACAGCATAAGGGTTATATAAATAAAATCTATTATGAAACAAAGGGCAAAAACCTATTATGTATATATAAGTACATAGTTGAGTCCTTATTCAATGTCTGCTCTGGGCTTCCTGGCTTGTCTCTTGTATTCATTAAATGGATCATATCTTGTCACTATCCAGCAATGGCCTGCAAGGATTGATGGGCTCCATTTTCCCTGATAGCGTTTCTCCTTTGTTGCGATGTCCTGGTGAAATCGCTCGACGTGCTCGTCGCTTACTGCTCCGCAGTTCAGTGAAAAAAAAAAAATAGATGAGAGTGCAAAAATGTATCTTTAGTGACATGTTGCAACCAAGGCTTTTGTATGCCATGAGGAGGTTTTCCCCTTAAATTCCCTATAGTTGTCTGCCTTGTTGTTCAGAGAAAATGTGTTGCCGCTAACTGGAAAGTTTTCCATGCCGTCTTTTCCTTGCCACTCAAAGCACGGTCAAATGCATCATCTAGAAGATGTTCACGAATCTGAGGAAGCAACAAAGTCACCTTCCTTTATCTTAGTTTCACTTAACCTTGGAAAATTTCCACGGAGGTCCTTGAAAACTGCTTGTGTTTTGTCCATGGCCTTGATAAAGTTCTTCATCAGACCCAGCTTGATATGCAAGGGTGGTAACAAAATCTTCCTTGATTCAACAAGTGGTGGATGCTGAACACTTTTTCTCCCAGGCTCCAATGACTATCCGAGTGGCCACTCTCTCTTTGATGTAGTGGGAATCTCTCGCATGACTATCCCATTCGCAGGGAAAGCAGCTGTACTTTATGTATTCAGTCTGCAGACCCAGCAAGAGAGCAAGAACTTTCAAATTGCCACAAAGCTGCCACTGATGTTAGTCATAGTTTATGCACCTCAAAAGTTGTTTCATGTTTTCATAGGTTTCTTTCATATGGACTGAATGACCAACTGAAATTGATTGCAAAACATTGCCATTATGCAGCAAAACAGATTTAAGACTCGTCTTCGATTAATCACTGAACAGTCTCCACTAATCTGGATCATGAGCAATGCTGAGGGCTGCGATCACACTATTAATGTTGTTGCAGGCTACAAAATCACATTCCATGAAGAAGAGTGGAGCAAGATGCTTTTGACGGTCGAGGAACATGAAAACCCTAATATCACCTGCCAGGAGATTCCACTGCTGTAGTATGAAGCCCAACAGCTCTGCCTTACTCTTGGATAGTTCCAAATCCCTGACAAGGTTATTCAATTCACTTTGTGTTATGAGGTGTGGTTCAGAGGAGGTGGATGGGAGAAAATATGGGTCATGTGACATTGATGGTTCAGGACTAGAAGTTTCATCCTCTTCCTCTTCCTCGTCTGACTCAAGTGCGAAAGATTCTGGTGCATCAGGAACCGGCAGTCATTCTCCCCGGAGGTACTGGGCGAATAGCTGATGGAATGTTGGATAATGCACCGTCCACGTTTTCTTCTTTGACACACCTTTCCCAACTGTAGACACCAGGCAAAAGTAACAATTGCTGATATGAAATGTTGGCTCTACTCAAATCATTGTCACTGCAAAAGGCATAGATTTCCTATTCCTTTTCAACCACTGACGAATTATTTGTTGTACAATGTTGCAGCATATGTGTGCGGCCCACCTCTTGTCCTGATCTACAATTTTACATCCAAAATAAAGTTGATAGGCCTTTTTTTAAACCATAGTGGTTATACTGCGTTTTTGTGATGAAAAAGTCACTTCACCATAAACATGGCAGAAGTTATCTGCATTGTTCACGCAAGTGCAAGGCATTTCTGCTTACTTTGGCTAAAAAGAAATGTGTCCCTTTGCAAAATCAAGCACTGACAAATAAGAGAGCACGACACTGTATGATTTCTAGAGCTGATAGAGGGCAATTTGTTCAGCAGAGTGATGTAAGCTTAGTTATGATTGCATCTTCCATGACATATAGGAATATCATGATGCAATTCATATCATGTATGACGCAATACCAGCTTCAGATTATATCATTCATTGTTTTGCCTAAAAAGCAAGAACTGTCCATATCCAGTCATAGATTTATTCATAGATCCAGTCATAGATGTATTTTAGCCATTTCTGGTTTAAATTTATATCCCTTCCCTTTATAACTCACTTATCCTCCGTCATTCCAAAGTCAAGGGTCGTATTTAATGTGACCCATTATCATATCTTTAAAACTAGAGCTAATCAACAATTTTAAGCATCATTTTCGTTCTCAGCGACCCAGAATTAGTAAAATTTGACTACATTTGTTTCGGAAGCATTTTGGCTGTAGACCAGTGTTATCCACTTTGTCACTGTCTACATTTTATGTTTTTAGTAAAAGAAAATGCTGGCTGCGTTGACAATGATGTGATCACCTCATTAATCCACAACAGGAATTTGAGGCGAGATGTTTATGTATTTGAAAACGAGCTCGCAAATGATTTCATACTACCGGTTCATTAGAGAGTTGGCCTCCAGTCAGGAAATATGTATTCAATATGTCAATGAATGTTTTGATACGGTTAAAAATTTATAAAATATTACCATATATTCCACAAATATTGAGAACGAATAACGAAGCGTACAGTTTGATACCAAAGGTGTCACGCAAGGCTTTTAGCGTCAAAGCGTTACTCATTTCAGTAAAAACAATAATCTACTCTTAAAACTACTGTAATAAGGCTCTAATACCAAAATCGTTTTCTTCTTCTAAATTCTTTTTCTTCGGCTTTTCAACAACAGTTTCCTACTTTAGAAACTACTTGTAATCAAACTTGTAGTTGTAAACGTTACCTTCCGACAAAGGATACTCGGTTTCTTTTGGACATATCCTGGAATCATTATTAAAACCCTCAATTATGTATTGACCAATTGCTTGAATTTTACATTCAGACGCATTGGTTGGTTTAATCACTGCGGAAAGGACAGAGTGTTCCGTTTGGTCAGTACTGTTGTGTTGTTACTGACACGATGAGTCCTCAGGTCACCAGCAGGCCTTATGCTTTTAAAGACCACATAGTAGACCTTACGCTTGTAAAGACCTTACAGTAGACCTTACGCTTCTAAAACTGTATATTAGGCCTTACACTTTGTAAAGACCTTATAGTTGGGGTCACGGTAGTAAAGACTTCACAATAGGCCTTATGCCTGTAAACACTTTACAGCAGTACCAGCAGAATAATATTTGTGGCTGAGACGATGGATTATCTGCTAATTTCAACCATCCAGGTATGTACTTTAATTAATTAATTTTTAATTCGCATATTTAGTTGAATAAACTAACTTTGCTATTGTGGCACAGAGATTCTTTCTTGGCTGATTGTTTTACTATGTCGGTTGACAAATGCATGCACATTCTAACACCGTGCCACGTGGCGGTGCCATTTCCAAACAAAGAAAATGTCATCAATCGGGCAATATGTTCAGTCCATACATAAAATGACGTTTTAGGCATATTTACGTAACCTTTATCAGACCCGTATGAAATAAATTATGTAGATACACCGGGGGTGGTGGCTGGGGCTGGCGGGATTGTGAAGCAATATAGTGGGGATAGGTTTACGTACTGAAGTAGTAAACTGCTCGTTCACGGTTTTTTATTTGCGCATGCGCTTAGCTCAAGAGCGCAAGATTTATCGTTCTTGACAGAATATATTTACAAATTCAAGTATACTAAAATTAAATAAATTACAACCTAAGTTTAAAGTAAATAATGTTTACACAGATATATGCATGCTGATATGTATAGATTAAAAATAGGAAATGCACATTAAAGGGTAATTGAATTTTGATAATTACCGACGTGAACGAGCCATATCACTTTGATATTATCTTTATATTATTATTATTATTGTTGTTGTTGTTGTTGAAATAATGTAATACTGGCATTGTTTGAGCGATAAGCATGTACATGAGGTTTTAGTGAGCAATAAACACAGCACGCATGAATACCATCTGTTATCAACTACACAGTCTATTTGCTAAGTAATGACATGGATAATCTAGCCCTGGAAGAATTTGTTTAGCTGGGGATGAGGTTGGGTGGGGGTCAAAATGTGTGATTGGAATATACACACATATTTTGATAGAAGTACTTGGAATATGCAACCAAATGTGTAAATATTTGTGAGTTATTTGTGCAACCCTATCTTTATTTTGTTTGGTTAAATTTCTTCTGTATTCGGAATTCACTATTATGTGCATGGTCTTGTTCATGAAAAAGTAAAACGTTGAAGCTGCAGAATGATAATAACAAGAAGCAATACGTTTAAAGAAAAGAATAGATTTTAAAGTTGACTTAAACTTTCTCTGTTTCCAAAACTGTTTTTGTTTTATTTTTTACAATAATCTAAACGTTATGAGGTAAGAAATTAGAAAAAACTACAAGAACTATATATTGTAGTATTATTTACAAATTTCAAATTTTACAGGTACTGTCACTTAATTTGTACCGTCAGATTTTCTGGATTATTGTCTTTTTTCATACTTAAATAATAATAAATAATGTGTCTTTAGGGGTATTGTATTTTCAAAAGCAGATGCATTTCTAAATTGCAAATAAAACTGATCCATATCCTTGTGCCAGGGATTACCGAAATTTTAGTACAGACAACTACAGTTTACATCCATCTTCTGCTCCTACATGGAATTTTATTGAAGTGAATTATCTGGCCAAATAAAATCTACCTTTGTGCAAATTGATTTCACCATCCACTTGCTTGGATTGACAAGTGTGTGCTTAATGATTTTAAGGGAAACACAAGTACAGAGAAGAGAGTTTAATTATACTGTAAGCGGTGCTGAGATGACATAGTTTTGTAAGCATTGATTTGTTTTTCAATTTACAGGACATAAGCAAGACATAGACTGACTTCGCTTAGGAGGATACCAGTTCTGAATTTTAATCTTAATAAAATCCGGAAAATCAACATAAAAATAAAGTGATGGTAAAATATACGTATAATTGTTTTGGTTTTTCATACCCACTTGTCTCTCTTACTTATATATCCTTACTACTCAGTTTATCTTAACATTTAACAAAATTATATACTGTGCATTTTTATATGTGCTACTTGGAACTAAAATCACGCACCACTGCCTTTCAGGTGCGCAAATTTGTACAATGCCTACTTGATTTGTGCACTAATGTACTTTGGTATTTTAAATCTACATCGATCATGGTCAAATAACTGATGACGTTTAGTTCGTCCCAAATGAAAATGGTGCTGACCTGATATGGTGACAATGGCAGCCTTCTTGAAAGTCCTGCTTTTTCTGCCCCTCCTAGATGGATGGTAATGATTACATTTTTGTAATGTTTAATTGAAGTTTTTGACTTTCTTGATAGCATTGGCTCCTATGGGTTTCAGAAACACAATATGCCTTCATTCTTCACTTTACATTATAGGTTTCGAATGTTGTTAGAATCTTGTAGGAATGGTTCTTTCTTGAAGTTAAACAACAACGTTTTAGCAACATTCCAGCAAGTTCACCAAATCACGTTGCCACAAGGTTACATGACAACGTCGTCACAACTTTAGTGGAACTTTGATGCATCGTTGTTGCAACGTTGAATTGTTAGCTTGGGAGCGGGGTGTTAAAAAAAATTGTCAACATGTGTTACGTTTTATAGCTCAAGATGTGACAGTTTACATGTATCATCATCAGCACCAGAATTATAACATATTAGTGGTGTTTATAATTAACACCCTGGTCTTGTTCTTGGCGTAGGGACATGCCGAAGGAGTCTCAACGTGGAAGCTGGTGAAATGCCTATACATGGATATGTGTAGGTTTTGAAAGGCATAAGGAAACACAATCAGAAATGCATCCAATACATACACTCTGACATGGGACATGCCTCTGGGGCATAATTTGGGAACTGTTAGAATCCCCACATTATAAATATGTATATCTGAAAGAATCAAGAAGAGATAAATTGAAACGAGCAT
>JAECUM010062128.1:0-17344 GCA_016617855.1 Megalonaias nervosa | reverse complement strand
AAAGTATAACAAAGTGAGTATATGGGTTTCCTTCTACACTGAAATACGAAAAAGAAAACTGTTATCTCAATGACCAATACCTAATCTGGTAAAAAGCTTCAAATGCAAACATTAAGATCTTGAATACTAAACAATTTAACATAATATTTGTTTTCAAAAATATTTTAACCTACCTGTATGCCTGGCGTCATCAGCATTATACAATGACATGACTTAACATAAATTGCCTATGTCATTAGCAAGACAAACTCCAGTAATTCTATCAAAAGCAACTATTTCCAGTATATGCCATAAACTAAGCTGATTTGTTTGCATGGAGTTTGCCCTAGTCGGTGCTTAATTTAAGGAGGAGAGATCTTCCAATCTAAAGGTATACTTACGCCAATTGATTCTGAAAGCAACTTAGAAAAGAGAAGGAAATATATAATCAGCTAAAGAAGAGCTCTTATACCTGAAATAGCGTAAAAGGTAAAATCCATGGTGAATATATTGTTTAAAGAACTAAATAAACTAGCATCTAGGGGAACGTATTTTATACCCTAAACTAGCATCTAGGGGAACGTATCTTATATCCGTAATTCAGTACCTAAATATACGTATCTTATACACATTAATTAAGTATCTAATTTGAAAAAGGCATTTCTGTTAGTATTTTCTTTTCTTAAAGATGGGAAACAATAGACCAATATAAAATTTCTTTGTTTCAAATGTAATTGCTATACAAATTTTTGTCGTATCGTTGTAAACCTTTTTATTTATTTGAAACCTTTTGCCTAGATGCAAAAACGTCAAGAACAGAAAGTATTCATAGCATAGTTTTTACTTTAAAGACAATTCTTCTCCAGTGGGTAGTGCTCTGAGGGTTTATTTGAAAACTGCAATGCAGCTATTCATTTCTTTATTAAAAATACAAATGCCATTAGTTCATTTTTTTCAGTGTGATTATACCATGGTAAAGTTTCAGGAAGTGACTCTATTACCGCAGCAATGCTTAATCTACACCAGAATTTATGATCTCAGATACTACTTGCTCATTTCCTATAGAAAAGATCTCGATTGTCGATTCAAGATGACACAAAGAGCTATGATAAGGCTTATTCAAGGGCTACAGGTCTGGCCAGGAATATATTAATGGATTGGTTCTTAGGGCAACACATACTTAAGTTAATCTTCCTCTAGAGCCAACATACAAAGGAATTAATCCCACTATTATTCTTTATTCCTTTAAGGTGTGTCTGTCAATGATAAGGCAGCTTAAAAACATATACTCATGTATATATATATATATATATATATATATATATATATATATATATATATATATAGTTATATATATATATATATATATATATATATATATATATGTGTGTGTGTGTGTGTGTGTGTGTGTGTGTGTTTTGTATTTCAGGTAAAAAGCCATGAACTTCTCATACTCGGCTAATAACATGATTGTAGAAAGTACGATCACACTCCGCATCCACGCCTTAGTACAGCAAATGCAACAAAATCAAATGTACTTAATAATTAAACCCTTTCTCATCTCCAAAAAATATCACTAGCAAATATGATCCTAAGACTTGTGATTCATATATATATATATATATATATATATATATATATATATATATATATATATATATGTGTGTGTGTGTGTGTGTGTGTGTGTGTGTGTGTGTGTGTGTGTGTAGTTATATAAATTCCAACAGATCCAATGTACTCTGAATTCGTTCCAAAGGTATTCCGAATGGTAACTATAATGTATTGACGTGTCAAGAGTACAAAAGAAGACATCGCTGTTTGACATCCAATTGACTTGACATGATTTCATGGTAAATCCAAAGTAATTTAAATTGTCTTTAAGTTAATTCACGTTAAATAGAAAATAATTCAAAATAATCTTTGAATCCTATGGTAAATATCCAAATATCCTTTGAATAAGCTCACAATAAGAAAGTATAGTTTTTATATAGTTTTCAAAATATTAAATGAAATGAATGGTCTAAACACGATAAATCCAACGAGCTGTAGAAGACAATTAAATCTTCCCAAAGCCTTACAAGTCCTGAAAAAATTTAAACATGTTGTTTTCCGCGGCTATGTTCTGTTATACAGAAAGATAATGCCTAATTGGAAAATTGCTAATCCCAAGTTTTCAATGAATTATTCTGTGTCTTGAAATGACAGCAAATTAGCTGATTCAAATTGTCTAATCGAAAAGTTGCCAAGAGCTTTTTTATTCAGAAACACGCTTGGGCTTCTATCTATCTATCTATCTATCTATCTATCTATCTATCTATCTATCTATTATACATGCATGCACGTATGATAGAAAGATAGATACATAGATAGATAGATAGGTAGGTAGGTAGGTAGATAGATAGATAGATAGATAGATAGATAGATAGATAGATAGATAGATAGATAGATAGATATAACACCCTCTTTAAAAATGACGAAAGATTTTTTTAGTCATACATACATGTAATTAATATTAGGAAAAAATAAAAAGTAGATGTATACAAGATAATCCGAAATCAATTTTTTCCCTTGATGTGCCTAACATCAGTTATGTGTCACTGTAACAGTAAATTACAAGTTTTTATTCATGTTTTTCATTTTATTAATGACAGTATTGGGGTTGTGATCTCTGAAGACAAAAATTGGAGAGGGAATTTTACTAACATAGACATCAAAGTGTTGTAAAGCCAGTATCGAAGCAAAACATTCCTTCTCAATCGTGGAATAATTACTTATCATTGCCATGTCACCTGTGTCCGCTTGGATTCGAGTCTCAAGCTCGGCCACTATATGCATGTGAGGAAACTTGCCAGTAGCTTCTCGTCAGTGTTTCTTACCTGGGTTATTCCTCCACCAGTTATACTGGCCGCCATTCATGCGTTTTATATGGCATTAAACCCAAAACAACAACAATAACTGCAGCTTTGTATTTCTAGAAATGGCGAGTGGCTTTCCAACACTACCCTTTAGCTCGCTATCGCTGCACGGAAGTGAAGTAGTTTCTGCAGTCCATTTCTTGGGGATTGAGAGGAACCATTTTAGCTTTTTCGGGGGAGACTTTGGCGAAACATAGAGACATTGATTCATTATTTCAAAGTTAAATGTTTGAAAACATTCTAATATAGAATACACTTGATGCTTACAGATACAACAAATAATTATTTTCTTACGTATGCTATACTCTTGTTCTAACACAGCAAAGAAATGTCATTTTGTCTAGCATATAGACCGTGAGTCTTTTTCTTTCGACTTTTCATATGTAAACTATAGCGTTACATGAGACTTCACGGAGACCACTGTAAAGATAATGTTTGCTCTTGAGGAACCACGCACGATAAAATGCAACCAAACCCTGCAACTGTGCTTTAGGTCGCTTCAGATAAAATACATATATTAAATTTGTGCAACTTTTGTTATCACCTTAGTGCTTCTTAGTAACTGAGCTTATTGAATCCTGCTTTCCTTAAAAATGATGCATTTCTTTTCTCTGCTTTTTCATTCAGGTTAGCTATTGACTGAAAAAATGTTATTTACATTCAGCACGAAGAGCCTAACATGTGAAAGGTAGCATTGATGAAAACAGTTTTTAGCGTTTTAATTTATGCACTGGATTTCATCAACATTGTAGAAAAGTGATGCAAATATAAAATAATCCGAGTATTGTAGCAAAACCTTGATTAAATAGGCACCAAGCAATGAATAACACAATGAATAGAGAGGTACATGTGAATCTGAAGTGAAAAACTAGGATCATATTTATAATATAATAAGTAATGCAGATGATGGATAAAAAGGAATTTACTTTTTGCTGACCAGTAATGGTTTGACAAAACAATATATATCGAATTTAAATAACCGAATAAGGAGTAATATGAGCGGTGTTAGGTGCCAAACTTCAGAAGAGAATATGTGTTACGCAGTATGATTCAAATTCTTGAGAGACAGTTAAAAAGTTATTTGAGAAATTAATATTATTTAATTGTCACAATAGGATATAAAGAGTATATGATAGATTCAACAGTCAGACCTGCTATGCTATTGGTGTTACGTTTTTATGTCCAAGCGATATGGGGATGAAAACGTGAAGCGACCTAAGACGTCTGATCGCATTAGAATGGAATTGAACACAGTCATAAATACAGACGTGGTAACAATGATATTATTTATTTCGCTCGATGTCGATCTTACTACCTTTTAATACCTTAATAAAAATATACTTGCCCATGGATGCTTTGGATGAGAAGCGTTAGGTGAATGTCAAGTCGCAGAACCAAAACTACATTTTACTCGATTCATAAATGGCTGATTACCACCATGTCGATAGAATATACTAGCTCCTTAGAATATACTAGCTCCTTAAAGCTCATGACTACAAAGAAACTAATAGCAGAAGCTCTTAACAAAATAATACCACCCTCCTCTCGGTCCGTTCTAATGCCTTGCTCCCATCCCCTTCCCCCCTACAGTTATGGTTGAACAGTTGAAATAGGAAACATTAAATAAAAAAATCAATCGGATAATATAATACAAAAGCTTCCGTACACTTAATATGTTTGGGCAAAAGTGTTATCTATTCTCGTGTGAAATATTGCACATACCATAAATAATTTTCCACGTAATGAGCATTATATAAACTTTGAGCTTTTTACGCGGTTTACATTTTGTCTTCACAAAAAACTGTATGGCCTCTGAAAATATTTATTCTTTATCTTCTTTAGCATTATTTGTTTATATGTTGTCTTTCTCTATCTTTCCTCTGGTGGTCTTTTCTCCAAGTATTTCACATCGTTGTTCTTCTTTCTATTATTTTTTTACCATTAATCTGTACAGAACATAGTTTGATTGATATATGGCGGGAAGGAAATATTTGTACAAAACAGATATACCAGGAGAAAAAAGTTAGTCTAGCCCTACTAGGTTTAATTTTTCCTCCTTGTTGCACAAACTCTATTTGATGGAATTAACTGTGATATAATCTGGCTTCATAACTGTCCATTTCCATGGAAGAATCATTTTGGGGTTTAGACAAAACTGATAAATAAAATTCCCTCTGGACTGCAATATTTTATTTTGTAGTTATTCTGATTCAGTATATTATTTTTTATTGCTAAAGTCAATGTGTTTGCTCAAATCAAACATGCAATTTGGAGCAGATTTCGGCTTCTGAAACAGACTTTATGTATTATCAATTGTTTTTAAAACTCTCTACTCTTAAATGTTAGGTGGGTGTCCACTCTTATTCGTCCTTTAAATCCACAAATGGATCAGCTGGAGGCACATATTATAAATGATAGTAATCATTTGGAACAAATTAATTAAACAAATGTTCGATCTAGAAGAGCATAATGAATCAGCTAGTTGAACTTGGTATTAGAAAATAAAATAGAAAGTAAGAGAATTACATCTGGGATAAAATGAATTGAGGAAGGAGAACGGATAAGAAAATGTTAATGTAATTTGGAAGATAGAAATTACATCAATGAAATAATATAGAATGTATCAAAATCTGATGAAACAGTCAGAAATTTTAAAAGATTTAATAGTATATTATCAGCTATATTTTGTTATCATCAGGTGGAGACACGTCTCGCTGATATGGATGTTCCTAAAGTAGACACTGCACAGACCCAGCCTTTGATTGTCACTATAGCTTCAATTGACGCAGGTGCAAACCTAAGAGACAAGTAACAAAAATCTAGGATGAGAAGGGTTTAAACGTTCGTTTCTAAGTATATATTGGTTCATATTACATCAAGACTATGACTTGTTATATAATTCTGGGCAGGTATCTTTAATGCAAAATAAAGATGTAAACATCCTGCCTTCGAAACATTGTAAGCCAAAACATTATTCAAAGGCAGAGACTTATCACTTCACCTAATACAAAACTTCATCAGCACGTATTCCGATGAGACCCAAGCAAATTCGTCCGGCATTTATTTATAATTAATAAACTGATTGCATCAAGTGAGTTTATATAATATCTTTGTATCGAATGCCGTTCTTTATTTACTCAAGTTGTGGCTAGAAATTACCAAATGATTCTGGCTAGTATTCAGGTATGAATGCTTGTCTTTCACTGAAATTATTGTCAAGATATTCTGAATCGTCTATATGTTTTAGTGTTCATCTTTGCTATCGTTATTGTAAACTGGAATATAGAATGTTGGTCACAGTCTTTCAAACCAACCTTATGTCATTTTCACACGATATAAATAAGTCAGAAAGAACTTAACATAAATTTGATTTTCCGAAAGAATATAATAGAAGCCACTATATTAACTGGAGGAATATAACCCATTGAGGATATGTATGATCCCCCTGGCTCTATGTGTACTGCACTTTTCCATGTCTTTAAAGTGATACTTGTTACAGAGAAAATGTTTATACATGATGCGACAGTAAACTCTGCAATATATGCTCATCGATATTGACGATATCCACTCCGAGCATTAAGCCATAATGAAATTACAAATTGTTGGAATTCAATATTATGATACCTTTACATGATCATTGATAGGTATAATAACTCAAAACTAAAAATAGCCCAGTGGTTATTGTTCCTGTGCGATGACATAACTATGTTTTACACATATTTCATGGCGACTTTGTTTCCTAATATGCTAAAAATCAAACTGATTGACCATTATCATTAATGTTGAAAGTGCAAAAATACATTCCCGATATATATGTCTTATGTTTTTCACTTGATATCTTTGACATGTTTGAGTGTGTTTTATGTTCAGTGCAACACTAGGGAAAAGGTAGAACAACAAATATCAAATGACAAAACATAAATAATCAACTTATTACAAATTTAAGTGATCGTGAATAATCAATCAAATGATGCAGATAATAGTTCTACAAACATGCGATGATACTCACACATATAAGACTTTTTAATAAAAAATATTACACGCTTGACGAGAATATATGTACATGTAAATAGAAGGTATTGAACAAAGTGGTAGCTATTAAACAAACAAGCTTCATGAGCTTCGAAACGACTGATAAGATAAAATAATTTGTGCATTTAGATACTCAGCTAGTGTTTAAACACATATGATGCACATACATTGTAAACACATAATTACTTTATCTAATGATGCACATGCATTGTAAGCTTCAAGTGAATTTGCCAGTGACGTGCTAAATCTTCAACAGTATCTACAACCAAACGAACATGGAATAACAGCGAAATAGATGCGTTACAGAATGATTGGATCGAACAAAGAAGTCTCTTGGGGACTACGAAGCTTTGCAATATCAATAATTGAATGACTTAAACACTGAAATGAAACAAAGCAACTGTATGATTCAAAAGCTAAACATGAATTCAATGGCAACACTACTCAATTCAAAAACAATATAACTGATATCAGTAATACATTGTCAACAATGCAGAAGAATATTAATCAAACTGAGATAACCACAGAAATAGAGGACTATCAAACATTAGTTTTAGCGTTGATAATAATAAGTTGTATCTTTAAGTTTCCTTTGATTCTATTGGGGATGATGGAGAAAGAATCATTCACAGTATCTCATGAAGATTTTCAGAACGAAACAAAAAAGTTTAAATAACTTAATGCAAAAACACATGAATACCTAAATGAACCATTGAGAGGTTATTGTTTATTGAATAATGTAGATGATAGCTTTGCTCTTTATTCTTCTGCTCATCCTTAAGCCATTTTTATAAACTACGATTATGAATTTATTGCTGCTGCAATGAGTATTGGTGTCTGTGTTGTTTGTATCTTTTCAATATTTTTCAAAATGTTTGGTACGACTCTAAGGTCACAAACAGTAACATAAAAAAGCAAAAACAACACGTTTTGCTAAACTTAACAAACAATCTAACTATCAATGTTATAAATGCAAATATGAGAGGAACTTAAAGTATTATGAAGTGAATTCAAAATAATCCTGATAAAGTTCTCTAAAAGTCCAAACGAAATGAAAAGTCACGTATAAATGTCAAAACCGGAAATGTACTGGTCCGCAAAAGAATCGTGACGTTTTCAAAATTGCACCATCCAGAGTTCCTTTGAATGAATCACAATAGTTTCAGAGCAATATTGTAGTCAAAATAATGAGCACTTTCTATTTCCAATGAACAGTTCAAACAAATGTTTTTCCTTTCGTATAATATCTAAGTTCAACATAACACATGTCTGCAGACTTACAACAGGAAAACAAGAAATGACGACGACTCGAAAATAGGAATGAATCTGATTGCTCATTTCTCTCCTTCTATTCAACATATATTACGACTATACTTCACAATATAGCCCACGTGACAGATATTACTACTCAATTTATCTCGAACTTGCCTATTCATGTGAACTAGCCCAAGCAATGGGAAGTTGCTGAATTTTTCTAGGACCGTATAAACCCATCAGTCAGTGAGAAATTAACCTAAAGACTTAATTAAATCTTTTTATTATGATTATTATTAGTAATTGCCAGCACATGCGTAGGCATATATTTATAGATCCTATGTAATCTTACGCTTTAACAGACCCCGCCACGTAGACAAAATGTAATTAAAGTTAATCTGTACCATTTACAGTCACGAATACAATTCAAAAAAATTAGATGAAGGTCATGTACCAGGAGTTACCAAAAATATAGATGTACATAACACATCCCCGTATAAGGAAACAAAAGGTTCATCCAATAAAGCTTTCATTTTCCAAATTAATTAAATTTACAAACGATAATGATACTAAGGAAATTGACCAGGAATATGTATAATGAATATACAATAATGTATGCAACATAAAGCAATATAGAACTCCTATACACGAGAAAGCACATCTTCGACTGCATTTTCGTTTCCCCTGATGTTCCGAATATCGATGTTCTATTCTTGTAGCATCAAACTACATCTCAACAATCGTTGCTGTTTATTTGTTATTCTGTTGATGAAAGTAAAGTGGTTGTGATCACTGAATGCAATAATCGGAGACGGAGGAGAATTAATGTCCACTTCAAAGTGTTGTAAAGCCAAAATTAAAGCCAAACACCCCTTTTCGATAATGGAATAATTACTCCGGTGCTTATTTGATTTTTAGAGAAATGGCACACTGGATGGTCCACGCCATTTTTATCTTCCTGACTTAATACTCTACCAAACTCTATATCACTTGCTGGATTCAATGACCTGGCACCGCTCAGCAACCACCAGTTTGAGCTCACCCTGTTGTCAAGCCAAATGCTTTAGCTAGCCACTTCTTATAAGTGGTAAAAGCATCCCTGGAGAAACAGCACCGACGTCAAGAACGAGATGAGTGGTGACCATACTGCCGTCGGAAGTCAGACGAACTAAATCAAGATGCACCAAAGGCATTTACAACAACAGAACTTAAAACGATGCTATGCGGCATCAAATCAGGCAAAGCAACAGGATATGAAAACATTCTGCCTGAGTTCCCGAAGCATCTTGGCCCGAAGGTCCGAATGGCTTATTGCTTTTTACACCCGGGTTGTTACGGAAAAGTGCATGTCGACTTTCTGGTTCCAGGCAAAGATTACTGCGATCTCAAAGCCTGGCCAAGATCCTCACAATGCGGCGAGTTATCAGCCGATCTCCTTGCTTTCTGTCCATTGTAAGGTACTGGAGCGCCTGATTCTCCAAAGAACTGGTCCTGACTTGGAGAATATCATAACGGTGAGCAGGCAGGCTTTAGGCAAAGCCGTAGCACTGGCGATGAAGTCCTTGCTCTGACTACATTAAATTTGTTGAAAACGGGTTTCAAAGGAACCTTACAACAGGAGTTGTTTTTCTACATCTAACAGCGGCATATGACACGGTCTGGCAAGCAGGGCTGCTGTTGAAAATTTCCAAGGTATTGCCTCGCTGGATAGTTGAGACTATTAAACTGTTTCTTCGCAACAGGCACTTCAGAGTGCATATCAGAGAGAGCTGCAGCTCGTGGAGGATTCAGACTAATATACTCTACAAGGGTCTGTTCTTTCGCCAAGTTTGTTCAATGTCTATTTCAATGATTTACCTGTAACACAGTCACGCAAGTTCATTTATGCAGATGTCATTGCTCTCGTGACCTAAAGTCGCTGATTTACTGAGCTTGAGGGGGTACTGAACAAGGACCTGGAGGATATGACAGACGTCTTCAAGAAATGGCGTCTACAGCCAAACGCAACAAAGACAGTCTCCAGTGTCTTCCACCCTAACAATTCAAATGCGAACCGTGAGCTGTGCATCCTCCTCATATGGGCAGCAAATAAAACATGACCCGACACCAACATAGCTTGATGTGACAGATCACTGACATTCTTCAACCATCTGACGAAAACTGCAGCAAAGCTTGGCACTCGAAACAGCCTACTCCGCAAACTGGCTGGCTCAACCTGGGGCGCCATTTCAACACAACCATTCTCATAATCTCTGGAACACTACTTCCTACTCCTTTATCATGGCTGCCCGTACTCGGCAACATTCCTCCTCTACATCTGCGTCTCCAGGAAGCAACCACAAAAGTGTTGGCTAAGGTCTATGCGAGTGAGAAACTGTCACTGTACATGGACATCATCTCACATCCAGCGGTCCGCTTGACTTCGTGACGCCCAATCTGATTAGGTTAGTTGCCGGAGGATACGACAGCTATTTCGGCATGAAGTGTCGAGCGGTTTTCAACAGATGTAGTAAACCACTCCCTCGTAGCTGAGCCATCTGTCTGCCCTCCTGGCTTCAACCTTTACGTCATTTGTGGACAGGACACGGTCGTTCTGCAGTCAACCATGTCCGATGGGGCCAGGCTACTAACTCTTCCTATTGCTCTGGAGCTCTTCAGACCATGTCAAACATTGCGAACAATTTTTCACTGACAAAGTTCTCCGGTGGACTGCAGGCTCTGCACCTTGCTAATGACGACGTCGTTAAATGGCTGAGCACTAAAAGCACACAATAATACTAATAATATGTCATGCAAATGTGACTCAAGCTCGGCAAAACTACTCACTTTTACTTAAATTAATTGTCAAATTTGCCTCACTCAGTGGGACGAAGAATTTCCGGATAGTTTCCAGGTGATCTTTCCAGGAATTGCTGTAAATCACGACATTGTCGCTGTATGCATCAAACTTTCTTTTGCTATATCCGTTAGTGGAATCTGCAATAATCCTTTTAGCAGGTAAAACTTGGTGACATAGTTTGCATTTCCAATTCTATCAATATAGTCATCAATTCTCGGTATTAGTAATGAGTCTGTTTTATGATACTGTGGACTTTTCTATAGTCAGTGCAGATATGGAAATAATTCTATGGTTTCGGCACAAGAACACACGGCAAAGTCCATTTACATATGCTTGGTTCAATAAAGTCTTTCTCCAACAAATGTTCAACCTCCTTTTTCAAACATTCCTACTTGAGAGGATTCATCCTGTATGAGCGCTGTTTTACAGGCTTGGAATCTATAATTACAACAATGTGGTAGATTTTATTTGGTGGAATTGGGAACAAGTACTCATATTTACATATTAACTGCTTTAATGCATTGTTTTCCTTTGGCTGTAGATGTGAATGTATATTATCCAAATTCTCTAATATTTCAGAATCGTGAAGATTGTTTGAACCAAAGGCAATGCTGTCCGGTTGCACGTGATCAATTAAATCGCCCTATGTTGGACTTGAACAACTAAATTTATAGATAATTCTAATCTCCATACTCATTTAACATATGGATATGGCTGATTTGTTTCTGTTTCCGCCTCCCAGAAGTGTCGATGAAATAATTAAAGTCACAAACGTTCTTTTTAACTGTTTTGGAGCCATGATACCTAACCTGAAGAAAACTTTGAGGTATTGGCAAGAGACCACAAACTTATCACCAGGATGAAAAGGTGTATAAACTTCACGATCTTTGCTAATAAGTACACTTTGTAATAACATAGTTCAGTGCTCTCTTGTACATCTTAACTTCACGGCTATTTTTTTAAAACGTGCAAAATAGTAATTTATATATTTTATTTTAAAAAGGGGTAATAATCAAATATTTTGACCCTTCAAGATTTATGATTGGCAGTTCTAATTCATTAAATCAAAGTTGAAATTATCTGTCTTTATTTTTTTGTATTTGCAATTTCATTTCTATCTTTTTCTTCCTTTTGAATTTATTTCGCTTTGTTTTTCTTTTCTTGCATTTGCATTTGCAATCTAATCTCCATCTCTTTTACGTCTTTATGAATTTGTTTATCTTTTTTATCGCTTTTCAATCTCCAGATTTCTTAACTTCAATTTCTCCTCTTATTTTAATTTCAATTCAATAGCTTGCAGGTTAGAACCAGATGAAGACTTACTAATTAAACCCAAATCACTTTTATCCAAAAATTTACTTTTTACTAAATATTGAAGCAATTTTTTTGTTTCTTGTTGGCTTTGCCACAGAAAGATCATATTGTCTGGCAAGTTGGAGAAATTCATCCTTGTCCAAAGGACTCTAACCGTTCCTGGGTAGTATTTAGATTATGATTTCCACTTTAGAAGACATTGTGAAAACTTGAAGGCTTCACAATGTATAATTAATAGGGAAGGGTTAGAAACATGGCCGAAAAAATTAAATTTCATAACAATTTCAATTTCTCTGAAATTTTACTGAACTTATTATCCCGGACGAGTCCGTAATTTCTGTTGTGATTATGTGATCAGAAACTAAGTAACAGAAATAAGCCATACCAAAATGTTTTGTTCATTATGTTATAAATGAAAATCCGAGAGGAACTAACAGTATTATGAAGTGAATCAAAAATAATTCTGATAAATTTCCAACTGATTGAAAAGTTCTATATAAATTTCAAAACCTGAAATGTACTGCTACAATAGTTCCAGACTAATATTATTGTCCAAATAATAAGCACATTCTATTTCCAATGAGTAGTCCAAACAGATGTTTTTCCTCTTGAATAATATCTAAGTACAACATCTACACGTCTGCAGATTTACAAACAGAACGCAAGAAATGACGATGACTCCAAAATAGGAATGAATCTGATTGCTCAGTTCTCTCCTTATATACATCTTATATTACGACTATATTTCACAACATTTCCCACGTGGCAGATCTTGCTGCTCAAGTTATCTCGAACTTGACTATTCATGTGAACTAGCACAACCAATGGGAAGTTACTGAAATCTTCTAGATCCCTCCAAACTCCATCAGCCAATGAAAAAATAATCTACAGTCGCCATTAAATCTTATTATCAAATATTATTAGTAAGTGTCAACACATACGTAAGGACATTAACAGATTCAGTGTAATTATACTCTCAGACCCCGTCACATAGGTAAAATCTAAATAATGTTAATCTGTACCATTATTTATGAACAGAAATTACAAAACTTAGTTAAAAATCATGTACCTGGAGTTACAAAAAATATAGATATACATAACAAATGTTAAAGCTATAGTTACTTGGAACATTATAGCTATCGCTAGAGACTATAGAAGGTCATACTGTTAAATAGTGGCCACAAAACAAACAGTACAGTCTCAGTGTTCAATTTGCGTTAGTCGTCTTATAGTTCTCCCCCCCCCCCTTAAACCTATGCATTAATTTAAGTTTGTTATAGACACCATAATTATGTACGGCAGTAATGTTCTTTTCAGCTGAATGACTAATGGCATAGACAGATTTGTGGTTACTAGCTGTTACGACTTTATCGCCTTGAATTAAGTAACAGAAGGAGGAGAAACCAACAAGTTTCGTAAAAGTTGCTAATGATTTATATGTTTAAGTTTTAAAGTAAAAATTGAAATCCCAAATAATCCTAAATGTTTAGTCTCAAGTAAAAAATATAGACATTTTTCCAAATGAATTAAATTATTGAATGTGCTAAAGTACCAATGGTTTTAAATTGGTTGAGGTACCAACAGACTTAAGAATTGCTTAATCCAAAATATATTTGAATGAATTTACAATAATCCCAAACTAGTGTTTTAGTTCAAAATGTCAATAAGCACATAGTAATTCTAACTGATATTTTAAATAAATGATTCCTCTAAAATCATATCTGCACACAACAGGAAATAATTGCACCGATTGAACTTAAAACAGAAATGAGTAATTGTTCATCTCATCCTATGTATTCTCATTTCACTTTATCTAAGACACAATAGAATGCATAAGACGTAAAAAATCAGTCATTCGTAGCCATCGTCAGACATTGAACTTGATTTCAAGTAAACATCTTAAAATATTTCAAACTTCAGGCACAAACAACTCTCACCCAAAACATTTGTCAGGCTGGCCAAAGCTTTACCCTCAGTCATGGGCAAAGGTCGAGCACATTATATAAATTAATTTTACATAAAACCAGAGTTTGAAAAATAAGAAACAACATGGAGTATGGTAGTAAGAAAGACATATTGAGCAGGGTACGGTCAGGAGCTGGTATGCACACCACAACACAGGTTTAGAAGCTGATATTATACGAAATCCAGTCTTGAATATAACTTGCCGTCCAGTCACAACCATATTTTTGTCCATGGCATCGTGTTGATCTTCCGTGGGATTTGACAGCTACTGACACAATGGCAAACGTTTTTGCGAAGTTATGAACTGTGGTACCTAATCGGAAATCATAAACATCAGACCCCGTGATTTAATATTTTTCTCTTGCCTGCAGGACAACATATATTCCATTTCAAAATCAGTGAACCTTTCTCACACTGTACTGAGTTTGTTGCAATTGATGTAACTTGACTATATGCAAATATCCCATACAGTGAGGGATTAACAGCATCCGAGGGAGCATAGTAAACAAGACCACAGAAGAAATGACCAATTTGCTATTACGCAAATGAATTGAGTATAGGACAAAGTCTAAATAACGTCTAATTCAGTGGATGATACTACCTACAGATTAATGCCACAGCAATCAGCATGACGGTGGCCTCTTCTGATGCAAATAGTTGCATTCACATCTGGAATGCAGACGCCTAGCCTTAGTGCCACACAGTCCACTTCATGTTTGCTTTGGTCAAGCGTGGTACTTTACGGAACAGCGACACAAGTTGGTTATGTTTGGACAGGCAATTGCAATAAAGTGCCTTTCCCAAGGACACACGAACCCCGGCTGGTCCGATTGTCGAATTTAAACCGGCACCCTTTCAAGCGTGAGTACGGCATGATAGTTGCTTAACGTTCAATGCTCTCAATCTACTTCAGTGCCTATATATCATGGACAACATGGAAATGAAGTAGCACCACGTGTATAAGACACCAGACAAGTATATTAACAAAGCAAATGAATTCCGCCATTCAGTCGTAACTCTAAAAAATATGCGATCAGTTCTTGAACACAGTAATTGAAACCCAATTCAACTTACTTAGATGTAGAGCAAGCAGAAAAATTTCAATACATGTTGTGCTACAGTTGAAGTCATCCATACCCCCTTTACCTATGGAATAACGGCTGAAAGAATCAGCTCTGACAATGATAGATTCGAAAAATAATTAAAGTTATTGTCCCAATATCTAGTCAAGCGGCAGTATTACAAAGGACATTGTGGATAATGCAAATAGAGCAAGCAAAAAATGGCGAATCGTGACGATGGTTTATAATAAATCTCGGGATTCTGATCAGCATCGTCAAATGAAAACACAAAATATGTTATGTATAATAACATGCAAAGTTTCTTGAATCCAGAAATATGATGCTTGTAATACTATGCAAGGTTTGTTGCATCTATTATGTGGGAGGCGATTGAAGAGCTAAACAATAATTTTTAACTGACAAACCAGCAAATTTGCAAGAAGCATTGTTTCAGGAAATATTTCTTCTCCTGGACAACATTTCAAAGACATTCTCCTGACTGGCACAGCGGACAATTTAAACCGGAACCTTAAACTCCCCGCCACCTTAGAATTCATGTACCAGATATCTTGAATAAAGACAAAAAAATCAATATAATTGTTAAATATGTTATTGTTTAAGTAATCTCATTATCAATTTTGGCAACAGACTACCCTTGTTATGTGGATTGTAAATGTACAATATATGTTACGCGGAGCAAACATTTGCGCAGCCATATTTCTGCCATAAAATACGGATGGCGCATATTTTGACGCACACTTTGTTCCAAGCAGTTTAAATTAGGGTCAGTACAAACAAATTGCAACAGAGTAGGTCCTTCCAGCCAATACATGTTTTTATCCCAATGTAAGTAGATCAAACTATAAAATGTTCTGCTTTCTTTGGATAGATTAGTCTTGATTCTGTGATTTTAGTTTCACCATAAAAAGAGCACATGTATGTGTTTTTGTTTTTGAAGTTTTTCGTCGTTTGTGTCGTTCTTCTTTTAAAGGACCCGCAGGTCTCGAAATCGCATGGCCAGTTTTCTGAAGACTGCAATGTCACTGTCAATTGTTCCTATATAATGTTTCCATGACTAAAACGGGTAGTATAGCATACGCAACCATTCACATATGCTGCGATTTTCGTGTTGACATAAATGCAATTAGAATTTATTTTCTGATTATTAATTTTGCAAAGAATGGGAATTGAGTTTGTGTTTATTTTTGTTTATTCGGACATTGTCCCCCGTTTCTGATTGGTTCAGTTTCATTTCATAAATAGCACTATCAACATAACAATATTACGATTCCCATATTCTATAAACGTCAATCTGTATTCATTGATGTATATTATTTGTACTCATTGTATAATGTGACATATATATATATATATATATATATATATATATATATATATATATATATATATATATATATATATATATATATATATAATCTCTATCTCCGTGAATAGTTTATTTGATGTGTATTTCTCCATCAATTTTATTTTTCTATTTCACTCTTAAGTATATACTAATATCTTCTGCATGATCATGAAACTCGTAAAATATCCATCATCCTGCTGCATCCATGCTGTATATTATGCAATGAGCACAGAACGACAGAAAAGTTGCAAAGACTGTTATTTAATATAAATCATATCAGCTGGAGATCAGTTAACATTGCATATGACGAACAACCCATGGAATCTGATAGTCGGATATACTTTTTAAATAAAACTAAATATATTAGTTTGCACACTGAAATATACCATATGCTATTCAATGTAACCTGAAATGAAACTTTCACTACATCAATTATTTGAAGGAAGGGTCTAAGTCATTTCAGGATTCATGGCTAAACAGGACTCTGATAATATTTTTCTCTCGACCTTTTGTTGCTATCTGCCTGTTTGTCTCTAACTGGTTAGAGCGTCCGCCTCGGATGCGGGAGGTCGTGGGTTCGATCCCCGGTCGAGTCATACCAAAGACTTACAAAAATGGT
>JAECUM010062127.1:0-12625 GCA_016617855.1 Megalonaias nervosa | reverse complement strand
CATATTTTTACCACAATCACACAACGAATTATCTCTTAATTGGTCAGAATATACATCATAATGTAATGCACTACAGTCCGTTTCTAATTACTGTATGTAGAATGAATGAATTTCCATAAGAACCAGATAAGAAATAGACAGGCACGTGTGTGGTTGTAGCCTCGGTTTTACTTCCGATGAGAAAGTAGTTACATTTTACTGAATCCGAGAGTGTATTCCATACATGAATAGAAGAGTGTAAATGATTTTCTGCTTTTTTTTTTTTAGTGCAGCTTTAATCCAAACAAAATTATTTCTATTTCAACGATTATACCAGGTTTGTCTTACCAACCAATGTTGTTAGGAGGTCAGTAAAATCAGAATGGTGATACGCCGCGTACAAGGTTATGAAAGTAAAAAAAAATTCTGAAATTTTTGTTTATCTTTCAAGGAAGGTCAACTAGTTTCTTCATGAATCTTGTGACAAGATACACTTCTAGTACTACCAGTCACAATTCTAGTTGCTTCTGATATCATTTTTTTTTCTCTAATTTTAGACAGTCCTCGGTCAAACAGCCATCCCATTAACGTTAGCGCCGTATACAGCAAAAAAGTATAATTTCATAAACATGCCATTGAGCTACCATGAGCAAAGATATCGTTACATTCAAGAGGTTGTCACCCGTTTACTTAATATACACAATAAAATAAATAATGGAGATAAAATAGAGCCCGATGGCATGCCAGCCGCAACATTATGGATACTGGATTCAGCAGTAATTATAAAAATTGTGTGAACGATAAAAAGTCCAAAAACCAATCAAATGCCAAAGCTATTAAGATATAGTACTTTAATTTATTTATTTGAACTGTATGCCAAACACGACAAAATGATTTAGAGACATTGCAAAAGACCATACACGTGTCATCCTCATTATTAACTGTAATACAGTTTGGAAGAAAACTGCATTGATCTCTGTATATAAAATTATTTTAGCGTTTTTGTGATTGTAGAGGTGTTTAATTCTTTGCATAACTTTTCCAATGTAATGGTGTATAAAGACTGACACGTCCCTTTTTATATATCACTTACAGCCACAGATCCGTTAAATTTTCTTTGCTGCGTATATATATATATATATATATATATATATATATATATATATATATATATATATATATATATATATATATATATATATATATATATATATACATAGATAGATAGATAGATAGATAGATAGATAGATATATATATATATATATATATATGGGGGATGGTGTGTCTGTGTGTGTGTATGTGTGTGTAGCCATGGATTATGCATGCATTTGGATTTTTAAAAATATCTGCATCAGATCATTTCCAAAGCTTGTTCAATTGGAAGGAGTAAAAGTGCTGCGTTAGACAATATCTTAAGATGAAAATTAATCGAAAATGGCTACCTTGCAGATCGCACCGTTTATCTTCAAATTAAAAAAAAATGAATCACTAATCTAACTAGGTCAGTCATTTGCACCAATACCGTCAAAACATCAAATATGTTATCAGAAGCTTGCAAATCCCTAAATGCTTCTGCTTTTAACGTGTCTTATAAAAAACAAACAATTTAATGGTACAGTTGCGTGAGAATTGTGAATAGCATCCCTTTGACACGACTGTAGGCCGACCCCCTAGGAACTATTTTCTTTGTTTACGAATCCCACAATTGGAGATAGTCGGTCAGGTGCGGTCACTGATATTTTTATTATCAATTATAATCTGTTATGAACACAAGTTGTATGCACGCACTGCCCTTGGTGATGTAGCAATTTGATTACTCCGCACCTATTCCAGCTCATATGATATTTTTAGCAGATCATCACGAATTAAAACATCATGTTGCAATGTGTGCTACACGGCGTTATAAAGGCATGTATGTATAGGCGTCATTCGCAATATTATGTGTAGTTAATGTAGTTAAGTGCATGTATGTATGTATGTATGTATGTATGTATGTATGTATGTATGTATGTATGTATGTATGCGTGCATGCATGCATGTATGTATGTATGTATGCATGCATGTGTATATGTATGTATATGTGTATGTATGCATGGATGGATGGATGGATGAATGAATGGATGGATGGGTGATTGCGTGCTTACGGGCTTGAATGCGTGTGAGGTTTTTTCTGTGTGTGTGTGTGTGTGTGTGTGTGTGTGTGTGTGCTATCCCTCAAAACCGAAAACACATGGGACCCAGTGGATAGTTCCGACCTGTCAATCAAACTGGGCACATTGACCAATCAAAATTAGGCATCGATTTCACTGCGTAGTTATGCTTTGCTATCCGCCAAGCGAAAATGTTGAATACAATTTTATGCTAATTCTATGCTTATGCTCGAATTGTATATCATATCTGAGCAATAATTTTACATGCAATAAAGAAAATGTGTGCATGCGTGTTGTTAATTTGTTTCTGTTTGTTACCTAGGTTTTTAAAATCAAAAAAAAAAATTGAAATATCGGAATCCTGCATCATGCTTCAGCAGGGCTGGTTTTATTAAAATTTTCAAAATTGTTCATTTACTTGTAACTGACGCCAACTTGACAAAACGCCAACCTATACTTTAAATTCTGGATTGGAGTTAATCCTATTCATATTTATAATTGTAAAACTGGATTTTGACATCAATTATTTTCGAAATGCTAAATTTATTAATTTTGAATACAATTATATTGTGGAAGGTTTTGATTCAACAAATATCTTAACTTTATGAAGAGGTGAAACTGTAATAAAATATTTCTTTTGTCTTTATTAGACTTGAGGCTATAAATAACAACAAGCTATGTCCTGCCATTTATTTAAATTTTTGTCGTGCTGACTCGAATAATACTGATCTTTTGCATAATGTTATAACATCAATGAAGTAAGATGAAAAGGGTCACAATGATTAGCAAGCAAAGGTTAAAGCAAATGTTCTATTAATCATGTATACAAACTAACATCTTCAAACACAACTATATAATAAGAAAATAAACAGAATCTTTATTAAATGGCTAACCTACAAACCTTTAGCTTTTCATGTTCGCTTTAAAAGCTGACTCGTTTTTTTATGATGCAAAATCTTCAGACTAGCATATTGTCAACCTAATCTACGTCGGCACGCGTGTCAAATGCTGTTTTAACGTTCGCGTTCCCTTACCACATTTTCCGGGTTTTGTCTCACAGATATGCCTACTACAGTACTCGATCACTGCAATTAATTTGTTCTAGTTTGTGTCATGAACCTAGCAGTTCTGTTTCGGGAGGAGGAGGTAGCGTAAAGCTGAAAATTGTGATCGAAATTTCCGGTCTTCGGAAAAAGCAATGATAATATTAAGGAATGAATGAAGCATTTGGCACTCCAAAGACAATACGGTCTTGAGGGGATTCAGGTATTCTGATATATATATATATATATATATATATATATATATATATATATATATATATGCTATATATATATATATATATATATATATATATATATACATACATACATACATACATACATACACACATACACACAAAACTAGCATTAAATACAAAATCAAAGGAAATGTATGAACTACTCCATGTTAGAATCAATCTAGCTAATTTACAACAAAAGATATAATAATGTTGCGTAACAATAATAATCGAGTGTTTATTGTGTCTATCATTTAGAGAACCACCATGTTTTACCTTATTCCAGTTTATGGACAAAGGACAGAAACATGATGCGACGAAATCACAACCCTATCTACGAAATTTGCTAAGAAATTATATCCCGGCAGAGTTATATACGATGTTTCGAAAGGAACGAGTTCAAGAGAATGGTGTAGCTGAATAAAGGAAAATTAATTACTGGGTCGACATGCCGGTGTGTTTGCTACCCCAAATGCCTATACCACCGACGTTTTAGCATCATTTTTAGGTGATGTGTGCATGGTGGAGATGTTATATGGGTTGTTGTTCACAGACACGGCAATGTGTGCCGTAACCTTAGAAGCATAAATATGTTTATCTCTGACAGATTGTTATTGCAGCTAAGGAGAAAATGTTCAGGTTTGGGTACACTTTCTTAATGAAAAGAAAATGAAAATTGCTAAATTTGTATTTGTTACACATTGACTCTTTCGTGCGTGTGTGTGTGTGTGTGTGTGTGTGTGTGTGTGTGTGTGTGTGTGTGTGTGTGTGTGTGTGTGTGTGTGTGTGTGTGTGTGTGTGTGTGTGAACAAATGAATCTATGAGTTAACTGTTTGAAACGCATTATACGAAAACAAACAACTTAATGGTCACGTTTCGTGAGAATCGTCAAAAGTATGCATTTGGCACCACAGTAGCCCGACCCCTGGGAACTATTTCTTGTTTTCCTAACTCCTGATTGATCAATTTCGCACACTTTTAACAGCAATTATCTGTCTTAAATATAAGGTGTGTGCACGCAATACCATTTCTGAAACGACAATTTGATTACTTTGCACCTACTCTAGCTCCTATTGGAATCTTGGCAGATCACACGAATATATAATTTAAAATCAGCTCAAAACGAACCTCTATAGTAGCAGTCAGATTGTTCGCAAGATACTCGCCTTAAATCAGCGAAAATGTCCAGATCTGGTTTACTCTTTCTTTGCAAACAAAACTTGCTACAATCTGTTTCATAAAGGGCTAGTGCTAATTCTGAAGAGTAGGGCTACTGCTAATTCTGATGAGTAGGGCTAGTGGTAATTCTTATAGATAGGGCTAGTGCTAATTCTGATGAGTAGGACTAATGGTAATTCTTGTGGGTAGGACTAGTGGTAATTCTTATCGGTAGGACTAGTGGTAATTCTTACGACATGTACCAGCATTACTTGCAATTCTTTTTTCTCCAAAATTTGCACCTTGGAGTCATACCAACGAATACCGTGTGTGACCTGAACCACTGACGTATTTATTTTGTAAACGATCTGAGTTTTTCATGGGTTTTGGAGAATCTAAGAATTTCAAAGCAAAGTGTTATTTATTTTCATAACCCATCTATTATTTGGATCCACATACGTATCTAGTTATATTGCAACACCCTCTTCTGAGCATTTTGTGCAGGTAATCGTCAATATTTATTATTGTAATAATGAAAGTATGACGTAAAGATGACGTGTGTTTATTATTGACAGAACAAAGTTTACCACAGAACTGCACACTCGCAACTACAACTTCCTTGATAACTTAGCGCAGATAATACAGGCATTTGAAACGCATAGTATTATGTTCATACATTTCAACGATATATCAAAAGCTTTTGACCGCGTGTGGCATAAAGGTTTACTGCATTATATTCCAGAATATGACGTTTATGAACACACTCTGTTTTTGTTTCTCATATTACTGGTCTTCTGCGCCCCATTAAGAAAATATCAAATATAATGACAGCTAGAGTCACTCAAGGAACAGTGTTGGGTCCATTACGTTCTCTACGTATTATTATAATGTAATCGTAGAATTACCAAGCAGATGGTACATCATCCGAAAGCCATTAAATAATGAAGCTATTATATTCAATAATGGTAATGTTACCCCAGAGTTCATATATGATGGTACACGAATCACATTTGATATATGATGGTACAAGAATCAAATTTAATATGTGATGGTACATGAATCACATCTGATATATGAAGCTACACATTTGATATATGATGGTACACGAATCACACTTGGTATGATGGTACGCAGATCATATTAGATATGTGATGGTTCACGGATCACATTTAATATATGATAGTACACCGATCACAGTTGATATATGATGGTACACACATTTGATAATTGATGGTACACGGATCACATTTTGGGGGAAACCAATCAACCATTAACCGCCTTGGGATTATCATTTTTGAATAATGGTAACTGGAGTGAACACACCAATGACCTCAGTCTGAAAGTTTCTAAAACGATTGCCCCTATGAGGATACTAATGCTAACATTAAGACGACATTCTTAAAGTAAAACGTATATAGCATCTATAAGACTGCTAATCGAACATGCCGATGTTGTTTGGGCTGAATATAATGACACGAATAATTAAAAATTAGAAAATCTCTAAAACGAAGCTGCTAGAATAGTAACTTGATTTGCGAAAAGTTAGAGAGCAAAGTGTCTGTACAATGAATGTGGCAGGCAACAATTAAAATATACCAAACAGTTCGAGATCAAAGCGTCTGTATAAAGAATCTGGCAGACAAAAAATCTGGCAGGCAATCATAAGATATACCGAAACTAACTCATAAATCAGTAATATTTTACATAATCGGTCATTATATCAAGCCATATTTTTACACGATTTTTTTTTACCACCAGCTGCTTCTGAAAATTCGGACTGCAGATACAGGTACGTTACCTCCTTCTGCCGTCTCCAGATTTCAGCTAAATCATTTTTTCCTTCAACAGCCAAATTATAAAATGACTTAACTTAAGAAGCAAGCAATTCATCATCCTTTAAAGTTGCTTCAAAGAAAAGCAATCGCTTACCCAATACTGTTTAGTGGAGAAATCCAGCGTACTCCCCATCATATGTGACTAAAAAATAACTGTTCATCTCTAAAGATGGATCTTTTAGAAAATCATATAAATGTCACTCGAATGAGCGACTACCTTGTACATATAAAACGATATATCATTAGGTTTCAATATAGATTTTATGACCTTCCTAAGACATATTGAATGAACTCTTTGAAAGCGCTAGCAAAACCCATTGATCTGAACGTGGTTTTATTAGGAAACGATAATTATAACGTTATAATCAATTGCAATCTCTTTAAACAAGTCCAAATCTTTATTAAAAGAACGAATCGCTTTTCATAATACCTACCTAATTTGAAATATTCGTCTTAATAATGACCTATTACTAATTTAATTTGAATGAATATTCCACATCTATGATTATGAATTTTACTAATATGTTTTCTGTTTTTCTTGAGCTGCAGAACTTACAAATAATACAATGTTTATGCATTTTCTATCTTCACACGTAATTTAATTTGTCGACTTTTCAGCTAGGCCATAAATCTGAAGGAATTAAATGTTAACAACAAAATGCCAGTACCCATCCTTTTCAAGCACCCATGATAATATAATTTTCATCTTTAAATAGATTTATCCAAAATGATATATGTCCTATGCAAAATTATTAACCATAAATATATAAAAATGTTTCCTTTTTCACTAGAACTATGAGCATGTATTTATATGAGCAATGTATGTAAGTGACTCGATACGCATTTGTATGTATGCACTGTCATATATATATATATATATATATATATATATATATATATATATATATATATATATATATATATATATATATATATATATATATATATATATATATACCTATATATATATATATATATAGAAACTCTTGGTACATGATTTTATTTAATTTTTATAATTCTTATTCACGGCTGTAATGTGTATAGAATCTCTTTTGTTATAAATTGTGTACGTGGTTTGAATCTGTTAAGAACGCAAATTATGTAAGATCTTTAAATAGATGTTTACGTACGTGTTGACAATTAGTAATAATAATCTTAATGATACGACTTAAAATGGCGCATATGGCGTAGTTTCTCAGTGACTGATGGGATATTGAAATTTCGAGAATAATTATGTGCTTTCCCATTGCTTACATATGGTCACGTGAATATGCTTAGTTCGTCAAAAATCAATTGTATATGTCGTCACGTGGGGTCTATTGCGAAGTAAAGTCGCAATATAAGTTGTAAATAAGGAGAAAATTAAGCGTGCAGTTTCATTCCGATTTCTGGAGCCATTCACACTTTTTGTGTTCTTGATGTAACTCTGCAGACGTTTTTTTATGTTGTACGTAGAATTATTTCGAGAGGATAAACATTTGTTTGGACTGTTCAGAGGTGATGGAAAGTGCTCATTAATTGGACAATAATATTATTCTGAATTTGTTATAAATTATTCGAAGTAATTCTGGACAGCGCCATCTTGACAACTTCACAGTTCCTGGAGGACCATTGCATTTCCGGTATTGAAATTTATAAGTGACTTTTCTTTCATTTAGGACTTTCATAGACCTTTATAAGAACTAGCCTGGATTCACTTCATTATACTATAAGTTCCTCTCAGATCTTTATGAAAGGAACGAATCGCTTTTCATAATGCCTAATTAAAAAATATTCGTTTTAATAATGACGTATTACTAATCTAATTTGATTGAGTAATCCACATCTGTGATTATGAATTTTACTAATATGTATTTTTTTAACAAATATGCCAGTACCCATCCTTTTCAAGCACCTATGATAATATAATTTTCATCTTTAAATAGACTTATCCGAAATGGTATATGTCCTATGCAAATTTATTCCAGAAATATAAGAAATGTTTCCTTTTTCACTATAACTATGAGCATGTATTTATATATGCAATTTATGTACGTGTGTTGATACGCATTTGTACATATGTACGTAGTTACAGATATACGTATGAATACATAATGTAATGACATATCACCGTCACTATTTCTTCCCTCTCCCCCCCCCCCACTACGGCTCCGGTGGTCTAAGTGGTTGGCGCTTCCGCCTCGGATGCAGGGGGTCGCGGGTTCATACCAAAGACATAAGAATGATCCTAGCAGCTTCCTCGCTTGGCGCTCAACATTAATTGGCTAGTGTTAGGACTGGTCGGCCTGGAGTCATGATAATGTGACTGGGTGGGACATGATGATACATGTCTGCGGCATGATGTTCCACTGCTAGACGTCGCTCTAAACTACCACACTGCAGACTCGAAGCGATATGACTACAAACGTTAATGCTTCCGTAAAAATAAAACACAAACACAAACACCCCCTTACCCTAACATATATTTCTTGTTCCATCCATTTCCCGGTATTATGTCATCATGATCGGTTATACTGGTTGGTGTTGTTTTTATTTAAATTGTTCAATGAAATTATTGTTGTATGTATTGCTGAAATATAGGATGAAGACCATTCTAAGTTGCTAGAAATTGTGTCTATTCACATTGTCTTTTCGTTATGATTTGGCAATATCATGTTTTCATTGAACGAAGTTGTCACGTATTGTTAAGCCATTTACATGCAAAACGGGTTAAAATTTAAATACACTGATTCTTTATTTAAAGATGATAATGTCTACATGAAGCAATGTACCACATATGCAGATTATAAGTGAAGTCCAACTGCAAATAACATACATCCTAATCTGCCGTCGCATTATGTGACGGCAGGTCAGAGTCTTTATTTTTGTTTGTTCTATTGATTAATCGTAACCAACTGCATGGACCCAGATCAGTCGGCGTAATCTGAGTACGCCAGGAGTCAAATATAGGTGAATTTACGTTTGTGAATACGAGAGGAAGGAGTGTAGTCGATTATGTATTATGTAATGAGTAACAGTTACCTGCATTTCTTTCTTTTCTTGTACTTATTCTGATCATTGTGATATAAATTTTAGTATGAAAGTAAATAATTATTTTTGTAATAATAATACTTCTGAGAAAAGCACTAGTACTTTTGATTCAAAAATACCTGGAAGTCTAATGTAATTAATGAATTTATTGAACAAAAATTCAACTCTCCATCAAGAAGTTTTATGAAATGATGAAAAAATTGTCTAATATTAAGGTAAATCATATAGCTATTAATGAATCGATTACGGAATTCTCAGAAGTAATTAGTTCCGTAGCTAATGGTCGACGTCGAAACCCCTCAAATGCCCGAGCTCATTCTTAACGTAGATTTCGCGTCCATCTTTGTTTGACTTTGAATGTAATAGCAAACGAAGAGACTTTTGTAAATGTCGAATTTTGGTTTGATTTGAATTTTTTTAACGTAGCTTTAACATGTCTTCTGCAGCTGTTAGTACCATTTTTATAAGTCTTTGGTATGATTTGATCGGGGTTCGAACCCGCGACCTCCCGCATCCGAGGCGGACGCTCTAACCAACTAGACCACCAGTGCGGTTTATAAACGTCGAAAGATATACAGCAAAAATGAATCCCGAGAAAATAGAAAACGTTTGATCAAGATGTGATCATTCTATAAGGCACAAATTAAAAATGTCGGTAAGATTTATTTATGGCTGAACGAATAAACTACTACAAGCTATTAAGCGGAATCATAAGGAATACCATCAACTTTTGAGAGGATGTGTTACTAAACAAATACCAGTAATCTTAATAAATGAATCGGAAGCCTTTTTAAACGAGCCAGTAAGCTTTATGACCCACTTTGTATTGACGATGATGAAGTAATAGACCTCTCTAACGATTATGAACAGGGTGACTTACAAATTTTGTATGATGAATTAAATATTGGTATTTGGATAAGATAACTGAAGAAAGCAATTAAGGAGTTAAGGAATGGTAAAAGCAGTGGCCATGGTAATCTATTTAACGAAATTTTGGTATATGACAAATATGTCCTCTAGCCACATTTACTCTATATTTTTAATGTCAATTTCAGCATTGGTTGCTTTCTAGACATTTGGTCTGAGGGTATAAGTTATACCTATTCATAAGAAAGGTTTAATTACTAACGTAGAAAGTTATATAGGCATCACCCTTTTGAGTGTCATGAGTAAATCATTTACTAGAATATTAAATAACAGATTTATTAATTGGGCTGAGGATTACCAGGAATTTGTCGAAACTCAGGCTGGTTGAAAGAAAAACATGTCCACAACTGATAACTTTCTCACATTACATGAATTGATAACTCATTATATTAATTCAGGTAGTCCTTTGTTGTGCTTTTGCTGATTTTACTTAAGTCGTGAATAAGAGGTATTATGTAATATTATATATTCAATATATGAACTGGCCAACGTAGAGTGAGATTCAGTAATACCTAGCCTGAAGAATTTGTATGTGTAACAGGTGTGCGTCAAGGGGAATGCTTGTCGTCCTTCTTATTTTCCATGTTTATTAATGACAGTGAGGAAGAATTTATTAATTAAAAGTGCTGACTTAGGTATGCTAAAAATGTTTATGAGTTTATGGGCAGATGATCTAATTATATTTTCTGAGTCAAAGTTGTCTGTAAAAGGTCTTTAGTTCTCCGAGTACATACTGCGATAACAGCCGCCTTAATTTCAATATAAACAAACACAAAATTAGGTTTTCCGTAAGGAACAAAGAATATGTTTTTTTATGTGTTTTGAGTTGGATATTGTTAACAAATTTGTATTTCTGAGAAATGGTTTAACAACACGGGATTTTTTTTTCACACTTGCTCAACAAACATTAAGGTCACAATCTTCTAAAACAATATTTGCAATGGGTACATATTTATACAGGTTTGGAAATGTGCGCCCAAAGGTAAGCATGAACTTTTTGACATACTAACTTCACTACTTCCTATTTATGGATCAGAAATACGGGAATCCATTGAAGGAAATGCTGTTGAACTGTTGCACTTAAATGTTTGCAAAAACTTTCTTGGATGTATGTGTGTATACATATGTGTACGCATGTGTATGGGTATATGTATATACATATATAACGCGTACATGTATATATGAGTACTTGGGAATGTTTGTGTGTATATGTAATTCTATATCTGTAGCATTTATTGAATGTTTGTACCGTCAATACATTTGTTTACTGTATATATTCACATGTCACCATCAATGTTTGTGACAAACTTAAATGTATATGCATATACTTACTGATGGCCAATGGGCTAGACGCAAACAAAGTTCTTTAATAGGTCACTTCTAACTTTGCATTTATCCGCTGGTATGTAAATAAGAAATCGAATACAAACTGAAGTTATCAAAAAGGACGAAAAATAATCTGTTTCTTCCTAGTCGAAATTTCGTTTGTAGCGGTCAGCGTTGAGCCTAAACTATATCAGGGAATAAGAGAATCTCGACGATTGCCTCTTCAGATATACCCAAAATACATATCCGGATTAACACACAGGCTAATCAGATATACTCAATATACACGGCCGGATTAACACACAGGCTAATCAGATATGCCAAATATACATGGCCGGATTAACATATAGGCTAATCAGATATACCCAATATACATGGCCGGATTAACATATAGGCTAATCAGATATACCCAATATACATGGCCGGATTAACACACAGGCTAATCAGATATGCCAAATATATATGGCTGCATTAACACATAGGTCAATACAGCTATGGCCTTAAGACCTCATATTTTGTAGGCTCTCCATTACATGTTAAAGTAACAGCTGAGAGACGTTAACGCTGCCATCGGAAATTGTTTTTCTCTCATTAGATACTGCTTTGTACAAAACGACGACATTAGCGACACGAACTGTAGCACACTCGTGGTCACTGGTGCTTACTTCGTGTTCCCTTCTGTTAAACTTGGGTGGGCTCCTCATAAACTGGATGTGAACGTATATATATATATATATATATATATATATATATATAGATAGATAGATAGATAGATAGATAGATAGATAGATAAAGATATCTATATATATATATATATATATATATATATATATGATAAAATGAAGATCAGAAAAATATCCATGCTTTATTCCTTCTTAAAGCATCGATATTTTACTTAAAGTATGGATATTTTTCTTATCTTCTGTTACATTAACTAATA
>JAECUM010062126.1:0-18509 GCA_016617855.1 Megalonaias nervosa | reverse complement strand
CTGAATTTATACAACACACCTAACGAAGTCAGCATAGGTGAAACGGCTAGAAGACGGTCTAATCTTTTGAACATACAGTATGAATATTTCCTTGCAAGTGCAACATACTGCGACTCTAGTGTCAATTCTTTTCAAAACGTACTGATTTGAAGTAATTGTAAACGAAGGCACTTAAACAAGCAACCGCTTTGGCAATGGAACGTTCAGTCCTGGGCAATGTTCTGTCCTTAATGCCTAGTATGGGATGTATGATCAGAACAAAGAATTTTGCATCTGTAAAAAATGTGGTTCAAGTTGGTAACAAAGTGAGAATCTTGCTACTGTTATGGCATAGTAACAGATGATATCATTTTGTTCTTTGCTGTGAATGGACACTTAACCTCAATGACTAAATTTCTTATCTGCCACTCAGTATGGAGAACACGAAAGAAGAGGATACTTTATCAAACCAGACGTCCACATTTGTTTGCCATATTTTGAGTGTCTGACATTATTTCGATATGGTCACTTCTTCATATCTTAAACCAGGCTGCATTGAAGAGACTTTCACTTTAACAACATTTAATATAGTAAACAGAGTTTTGCTTTGGTGCCTTTTCAAAAAAAGTCAGGACCTTTTTGAAATTTTGTCCCCCTCCCCACTCCCACGCCCTTCTATGCTCAATTGTTCAAGAGATGCAATGTTTTAATTATACAATTTTTATGATAGTAATGAAATATAAGGAAATTACTTTAATAATAGCGACGTCTATGCTGCCATGTACAACGTAAGAAGTGTCCTTTAATTGGCTTTAGTAATACAGACATGTAATTAAACCTTTCAATCAACTAAAAAAGTAGTAAATGTTTTGAGAATATCTACCCACCGATATAAACCTTTTATGTTCTTTAGATTATCATATTAACATTGTTGCATATATTGAGCAACTAAGAATTCTGAATGTCTCGTGACAACAATACCAGGTGGCAACATGTACGATACAATGTGCAAAGTAGTTAATAACGATTTGTATATTTGTATTCTGTTGTGTTCATTCATAAGAATGTGGCTAATGAAATCATTGCGGCGTTTGGACGCTAAACATCAGAAATGCGATGCAGCTCAAATGTTCTGAACTATATCTCCAAATGAAATATAAATATGAATCGATTTTTCTTTTATGATAGCTAAATTTACCAAAACCGTATTAACAATAAATTAAAGGTCAATGAACCTTCCGGTCCCAAAATGAAAATGTTTCCCAGTTTATCATGGAAATGTAGGGTTGTCCCTGTCATTGAGTAATTTTAATCATATCAGGCATGAAGAGAATAGATAGATAGATAGATAGATAGATAGATAGATAGATAGATAGATAGATAGATAGATAGAATTGACGAATTTAGCATACAAGGTGATTATTTTGCTTTTCTGCACTCGATAAAGTAGTTCGTCAGTGGTAAAACATAACAAATATAAAAATTTTCAAAATACAGATGCATTCTTCTGAGTATATTGTCCTTCCGAGGAATATTTCTTATGATCATGGTGTTCTCGTTGTAGCGTCAGAAAATGTAAACACACGTTATCATCATGAAATTGAAACAAACCTCAATGAAATATGAACGCAAAGACATAGTATTCCGTCGTTCCCCAAACCATCCATTCTTTTTCGTGCCAAAAGCACTACAGTTTTTAAACTCAAATAATAGTTACCTTTATTATTTTACACGTCTTCAGATATCTCTACTGCCAGAATAATTCAAATTCCCTAGGTCATGTCCTCTGATGATTACACTTACGAGACAACTGAGTACTCTGTAACAGGCCGTTCCTCGAAAGACCAATGATAATGTGTATTGTTGAAAAGGGCCTTTTACAACACATAAAACGCAGCGATGAAAAGTTTAAAGTGCTACATTTTGCTATTATCGACGCATTCCTTTTTGTTTGATAACTATAGCAAATGTAAATGAAGGAAGATGATAAAATCCTTCCTCTGCACGTTTTCTAAATTATTAAAATCTGATGATAAAAAGTGCTCCATGTCTTTACTGGACACAAATATAAATAGAAACTCATAGAGAAACATCAACTTAAGTCAGAATTTTAAATGTTGATTTGTTTTATACACCAATCTGTTTTCTCCTTTGTTCAATGTATATTACGTTATTAGAAGAGCAACTCATGGAAAAAGTGTAATTTTCCTTCATGAATTTCACTGGATGTATATTCTGGAAAAAATGAGCAACGTCAATAATCACAACAGCTGTAACAACAAAAACCATCGTTACCACTACGAGCATAAAAAGAAACCAAATAAAGAGTCAACATGCCCTGCGATTTTAAACGATTCCACCTCAAACCCACTTGCCTAAGCAGGTCTTCTCTATTTTTATTTGGTTTAAACGACACCTTTGTTGCATTATTCGCTTCATAATCCGGAGAAAATAGGAACTGAGCGCTAACCTCAAGGGACACAGCAAGGCACCAAAGGTTAGTAGTAATTAAGACTCATCGTCTAATCCAGCGATTTCCATATGGGGATAGGATATCGTCAGTTCGCTGATGAATCATTTCATCGTTTCTTGCGACCTCTCGCTCATCTTTCATGGGAGAACACCGCTATGCGTCTGAATTTGTAACCTTCCAGCTGACATTCCTAGCCCGGACAGCATGTGACTTGACTAGACGCTGAGTAGTTTTACGTTTAAAATTTTTTTTACGTTGGGCATTTTGTACATCAGTTCTATTGAATAAGTACCAATGATTTACTAACTTCAAAAGAAATACGCGTCAGACCTTATGAGCTGCAAGTGGAAAAGACTGAAAACACACACCACCAAAGAAAGAACAAGCATCAAAGGCCACTCATCAGCTGTCAGGACAAGCCAAATACCACAAATATAACCGCGAAACGAATAGATTATCAGCCTGCGCGATCTTAATTAAATACCCACAAAGCGGTAGAAGATTGTAGCATTCAAATGATAAAGGCTTGGAACTTCGTGACATAAAGTTATTTTAAACATACTTTTTTAAAATTCAATCTGAAAACGTACCCATGTATGTATTGGTGCATAAAATATCGGATTTTTCAAACGTTCCACGGATTAAAAGTATATCGTCCCCGTCCGGACCTTCACGGTAAATGGCCCTGGGGAGCACACAAATATATATGTCATTTCCAATTATTCAGTATTATAATCTATGAATAGATAGATAGATAGATAGATAGATAGATAGATAGATAGATAGATAGATAGATATTCTTGCTTGTCGCGTTAATATGCAATTTACCTATTGGTACTTTTTCTTTGACAACAAGAGCAACAGCATCCAAAGCAACAGATCCCGCCTAGTACAAGTATGATTGCTAACACGGAGTATTCCACCTCTAACATTATTAATTGCTACTTCAAATCCTGTCAAATAGACAAAAGATGATTACGTCAATCTTCACCTGATGTTTCATCTCATACCTCTATTCCAGCACGACGTCATATTCAGCCCGGTTTTATCAATCCTCTCCGGAGCATCTCGTTCAAGCGAGTGTTTGCAACGGATCACCTGTAATTAGTCCTACTATTTGCATTAATGTTGTGTGTTCACTAGGTTGTCTCTAATATATCATCGGTATATGTGTACACGAAACATTAGCACGACAAAAAGAATAGGTTGCGTGATGATAATCGAGTCCAAAATATTTCGAGAATCTCACAGTATTCTGGTTTTGGCTGGTATTATGGCATTAGCGCATCCATTTGAGGTATGCAACGAAAGCTCATTTCTATTTAATAAAAAATTTTCCTAATATCTGACTATCTATATTTATTAGTGAAATAGGAAATGTGTTTGCTTTTCAGTTATCCATTTATAATAATTTCCCCTTAGAGAAAATAGTTACAGTTTCCTCTCACTAATTTAGGCATATCTCATTAAGATAGATAGATAGATAGATAGATAGATAGATAGATAGATAGATAGATAGATGGATGGATGGATGGATTAATGGATGGATGGATTCACACTCAAATAGTATTCGGGTATTATCTCGAAGTCTATTTTTTGTATTATACAAACATTCCTATAATTCTGATAAATGTCTTTATATTTCTATCGTAGCGCTTGTTTCTTTTATATATTACGTTCCGTTAATTTTCTGCCTTCGCCTTTTCTCATGTCTTCTCTTTTATATATTACTCTTCCTCTCGCACAGCCAATCAAATTTTCATGTCTTTATTTTTTTTCTTCCGTTTCTAAAAATCTCGGATGGTATATAGTTTCCATCAACAGTCCCTTCTCCGCCGTCATAATTTGCTTTTAATTACGTCCTGTTTTTTTCAGCAGGTTTATATTGTCGTTAGCAATTTTGTTAAATCGTTTTCTTCATTTCCAGTTTGTTTATGTTTCTTTTTCAACCTTTCTCAAAATAGCTAATAAGTCTGTATTAGCTTACAATCTATTTAAGATATTTCTAATGCGTTCTTGATAATGTATCGTATTCCATCATAGTGTTATTCATATACCCTATTTCGAATTCCACATCAAGGTTTCTCTTTAACGTAAAAGAACAATAAAACTGGAAAATGATCGAAAAGAAAATATATATATATATATATATATATATATATATATATATATATATATATATATATATATATATATATATATATATATATATATATATTGATACGACTCTATGATCAGTCTTAACTAACAGTAAACAAGCAAAACCAAACAGTGTTTTAAAACTTAACAAACAATTTATTTATAAAAGTGATAAATGAAAAATGTGAAAGGAACTTACAGTATAATGAACTGAATCCAAATTAGTCCTTATAAAGGTCTATGAATGTGCTAAGCGAATGAAAAGTTAATTATAATTTTCAATATCGGAAGTGTACTGGCCCTTCAAGAACCGTGACGTTTTCAAGAAGGCGATGTCTAGAATTCTTTCGAATAATTTTTATAGCAGGTCCAGAATAATATAATTGTCCAAATAATGACCACTTTCTATCACCACTGAACAGTCCAAACAAATGTTTTTCCTCTCCCAAAGTATCTAAGTACAACATCAAATATGTCTGTAGACTTATAAAGCAACACAATAAGCGTGAATGACTCCAACAAAATGAATGAAACTGAATGCTTAATTTTCTCCTGATATACACTATATATTGCAATTGTATTTCGCAATAGACACAACGTGACATCATAAACTATTGATTTTTGACGAACAAAACACATTCACGTGATCTCACACAACCAATGGGAAACCACATAATTATTCTCGAAACTTCCATATCCCATCAGTCACTGAGTTTTATTTTAAGTTTTATTATTACAGTAATTATTACTAATTGTCAACATGCACGTATACACCTATTTATAAGTCCATATTTATAAACAGAGACAGGTCACGTACAATTTATAACAAAATATACTCTATATCTCATTACAGCCATGAATAAGAACATTAAAATTAAATTAAATCATATACTAGGAATTATTAAAAAATATAGATATAAATAACAATATATATATATATATATATATATATATATATATATATATATATATATATATATATATATATATATATATATATACGTATATATATATATATATATATATATCCATCTCAGTTACTTCATTTTTATAAATCATATGCCCGATGAATCATTCCGCATTGTGATGGAGAGAGTCAATATCTATATTTGATCAAGATTTGCTCAGAAATATATTAGTTAAGACTGCCGTTTTTCCCACCTCTGTTATGTGCACAGTAAGAAAGAATCTTATATTCAAAATTCATTTAGTAGTTTTTACGTGCGAGTCTTTTTTTTTTTTTTTTTTTGTTCCGGCTTTTTCTAGTCGTTAAGTTTAATAACACAAATTGTCCTATCTATGTACTTGTCTTGTCCAATCTTATATGTCAGGTATTGCTGTTTTCACATTTTTCACAGATATATTTTGAAATACTTTTCCCATTATAGCCACTAAGCCCCATTTGGATTTGTGTTTATTGTGCTTTTTACTGATAATTTGGAAATTAACGTTCCTTATGTTTTCTGCACATTTAGCTCGGGTGGTCGTTCTGACATATTAAATATGCGAGTCATGAAAAATTACAACCAAACCTACTTAAGTAGGCAATGACTTTTCTTCACTGGAAATAAAATTACGAAAATACCAGTTTTATAATACTATTTGCTCAACTTCTGCCGGCAAAGAATGAGGAACGACGCAGCAGTACTGCTTTTTAAATACCTGTCATTGAATAAAAAAGTAAAGTAAAGTTATATTGATCTTATGTGCAAAAAATAGCATCTACCATAATTGCGTCAATATGAGTTTCACAATATTATTTTCTCAACCTCTGTCGGCAAAGAATCAAGAGCGACGCCGCAATACTGATTGTTAAATACCTGGTATTTAATAAAAAAAACAAAATTCAGATAAAATGATTATATATACAAAAAATAGCAGCGTTAGTTATTAACCACTTACCTTCAAAACTGTCCCTTCTTTAAGATTAGCCTATTACCGGTCCTTATATATATATATATATATATATATATATATATATATATATATATATATATATATATATATATATATATATATATATATATATATAGATATAGGCGCCCATGTTGAGTATTAGTTAACCTCCCATGCCCTTGGGTCAATTCCTGGTTATTGGCTCGCCGATAAACATATGGCTTGATATAGATTCTACATCTGTTTGTCAATACTGATCTTTTTCTGATGTGTGCAAATCCAAATAAATCATATCTTAGTCTACAATCTCCTCAAAGATAAACTCACCGCGAGGTTCTTGTCATAGGTTAACGTGCAGTTTTTGAGGCCTGACTGTAAACAAGGCAAGGTTCTGTGGGTCACATATTTCACTTTCGGACCCAAACCAATGCCTCATTACTTACTGTGCACTGTCGCCAAAATGTACACAGAAACCACACCATAACTCTCATATTAAATGATGAACAATTCCCTTTAAATCCGTATCAGGAATGCCTGAATGTAAGGCAGCAATCACCACGAAAATGAGAGAGGAAATATGTTCTGCATTCTAAGTTAGTGAATCTGAAGTAATTACTGTGATCTGAGTCCAATCTGGCCAACTTCTTTATCGAACATTTTCGTCAAACTTTCATAGTTGCATTTCATAAATATTTCAACTTTACTCACCACGTCTTTTTGAATTTTACAGAAAACAAGGTGTATGACAACTGTCAGAAAGTGTGTAGCTTTGGTGTTCCACGGAGTGCAAGTTTTGGGCCAAGTACTGTTTTATATTCCAGAATTAAATTTCCTATATCTTCTTTAATTGTAGGAATTCCTCAGTGTAGTAAAAACTTAATTTTAATACGAGATAATTTCGATTTCATTTCAAAATATGTTTGAATAATAAAAGAAACTTTGATAATTAAATTTTAAATTAAATATTTAAGTACAGAAATCTAAATTTTCAAGTAAAATGAAATTTTCATACAAATTTAAAAAATAAAACTGACACATTTTATAAAGAAACCTATTGCTCACTGTGTTTTTGCAGGAAATTGCATAATACCTATTCAAAGGTATACAGATGTCCTCTAAATGAACAATGACAAGTGCCATGTTCCATATTTATTGTATCAGTTACTCAGACAGTTGTTACAATAAATAATTGCTCGCTCAAATTTCCCAGTTAGACTGGACCAGTACCATGTTTTAAAGTTACAATGCATTGCGTGTCAATGTTAATAACCACAAGATGCGACAATGTAATAGGAAAATACACCTCCATGGAGGCTCTAACTTACTGAACAATAGCGCTAATTTCTCTCATGAAGACCAAAGCCATGTCTTTGATGTCCGGCAACTTGTTACGAAAACATTCGTTATGTCTTAATGAGATTCACAACCTAAGTACTGGAGAGATTTTAAGCTAATCCAGCTATTCAGTCTTTTTTCCAGCTAGACCTGAAAAAATATATCATGTTTTACTTAATCTTATAGATCAGTAAGATGTATGTAGATGAAGTGAAATATGCTAGAGATCGAGATTTCAAAATTATATTAAGGGTGCCAGCGAAGGGACAAAGTTAAACTTGTCATAGTGACACACAGTAACATGAATAAATGGGCATGTATTTCATTAGCTACTCATCCCAAAAATATATGACGATCCTAGAAGTATATTTATCAGGTTATATTCAGTCATTTACAGGCTTAATGACTGTAATGTGTCGAATTTTCAATAAGTATGGAACCTTAAAATTGAAGACATTGCGCATTAAAATTTTATTACAGTCAAGCTAGCAAGGTCTTTGTGAATGGTCACTTCGACCTTTTTTCCATGTCATCTGTTAAACTTGAAAAGCCAGCATCTACGGCTCATTTAGAATTGACCCGGGCATAGCAACGCTGTCCTGGAAAAGTAAACATTAAAGTTGCCGACCATAACCACTTGATGTGAACCCCATGTCAAATAGTCATTTTCAAAGGGAAGTTGATATGCATTGTATTTCTCACATTCTAGGCTGTCAAAATCTGACGAAAGAAATAATTATCTTGGGGAAAAATTAGGAACCGCTGATTACGATTGGTCAGTTTAAATTAAAGCGTACACCTTGGAAGTAATGCTGAATTTAAAAGTAACGACCTTGGTCGAATTTCTTTAGTCCGAGATTTCCTGCGAGAGGACAATGCTCGATTGGCTCCGGGGAATAACTAAAGAATAATGCTTTCCTCGTTAAACAAGTAAGAGGACCAGGTGGTTATCTTGTAAGAAAAGACAGGCTTTAGTGCTATGACGCACAATTTCTGAAAAGAACAGCATTAAGGTACGCAATTTTAATTTTCATGTAATTATCTATTTTATTTGTCTTGTTTATGCAAAGGTGTTTGATATGACCAGGATTCATACTATGTATCGTTTATTCGATTTCATGGAAATCTGTTGATATGCCAGAGATGTTATGCAATTTATTTCTTTAATTTTACAGTTACTAGTTCATTGACAGAACTGACTGATTGCATGCGATCCAAATTTTCTGATGTGTAGGATTTCATAGGGTTATATGAATTAATTTCCTTTGTCTGTTAGGACGATAATGATTATCGTGAGTTAACGATAATTGCATATTTACATCTGATTTTGTAATGCTTAAATAATCTTGTAGGTTAGGGATTGCTCTGAGCTAGAAGTTAGTGAATCTTATGCAATAGTAATCGAGTATGTATCTTATTGAGTAGAACTGACTAGATTGGGTGTCTAAGGAGTCATATGGTAGCGTATGCAGAGAGATACGGGAATGTTATATGCATCGCTCACATGTTAATTCGTGGTCACCTGCTATGTAGCGAGGGGGGCGATCTAACGAATTAGGTCAGACTTGGATGTATATTATAGGGGTCATTTGTACCTAGAGATAACGATTGTACCTTACTCAAAAATACAGTCTAAATCTGTAAGGACCATTAATCGTTAAGGTCACCTTATGTCAGAATTTATGCAGTGTTTGGATAGCTAGTTTATACTTCCTGAGTAGCGAAAGTGAGAGAATTCTATATACGTATAGAAGGTGAAACATACAGAGATTTAGTGGTAATCTTGTCATTCAGGGAACAGCTCCCAGGAACAGTCGTGGAGAGTCCGAAAGACGAAGTCCGGAAAAGAGATGAAGCGTTCAGAATAGAAAGTCCAAGGAAGGTCAACGTATACACGTGAAGGTGGGAAGACGTGTGATACACGGAGACAAAGACAGAAAGCGACGTTAGGTGATGCATATCAGGCATGGACATTGTGCTCTTTTCACCACTCGTTACCATGATGAACGAATATATAATGGAATACTGCTATTGAAATTCTGTTAAAATAACTTTGTTTGAATTGAAGCTGTCACTATTGGGGTTTTTTGTTATCGATGAAATTGTCATTTTCTTGTCTAATGGGGGCTCGTATTGTATTATTTCTTCTCAATCGTCTTGCTCAGTTCCCTGTTGATGTTCTATCTATCCACTCACACCGAGCAATAAAATCGAGGGAGCTCATCCTCTAGATAACGACAGCCAAATCTAATTAACCATCCCTCTTTACCAAGAGGGACAACGTTACAATGACTAATAACGTACAGTACCTGTCACAAAGTTTAAGGCAATGTCGGGATGGTGAGGTTTAATTATTTAGATATCAAGAGAATACAACCAAGTTTGTGATTCACAGATAAACTTGCATTGACTATTGTTACCTAAAGATCTATGCCATCGAGTAAATTGGAAAATCCGGTCCCCAAAAGTTTTAAACCTCGGATGGACATTTCTATATATTGGGTTACGTATCATGTTCTTGTTACGATCTACTTTGCAATCTTAATTCAAATGATCTGTTTGAATATTTCTGGTGTATTTAGAAGAGTGGCAGTTAACAATTATTAAGTGGAATTGTTCAGTAAATGTGATATCAGCTGATGTTTCAATACCAAACTCTGTCAATGTACTAAATTAAATTATCTTAACATATATAAGCAGATTCATTATGGAAATAACATTTTGGGACATTTCTAATGTCCATTCATAATGTTTGAATTGCCTCTTTCCTGAATTTGAAAGCTATTTCCTCTGACAAATATGAACTTTATCCACACTTTGAACCTTTTATGTGTTGCAATATCTAACAGAAGTTACTGCTGAGTATCAACCTCATAGAGGCTATAAATATAAACATATTTGTAAACGTGTAACAAAATTAAATTTTAAAAATAAAACAATTAAATTAAAAACAATAAAAATATGCATTTTTAATTTCAAAGTTATACTTTGCAAAGGCAATATACACAAACTTTTAAACTTTTATATGTCGACTTTTAATATGAAACTTGGAATTTAAATGTTAATTTGCTTGGCCAAGTCACTGACAGGCCTCAATCAACTAATTTTCCCATATTGACCGTATATTTGTTTGTCAGAAATGAAGTATGTCCTCGTTCTAATAAGATATATCTAAAATCTCTTCAAACATGAACTGAGGTTGAAGTTCTTGTCATAGGTTGAATGGCATGTTGTAGAGACCATGGACTGTAAACAAAACAACGTGCAGTGGGTTAAATACCTGCAATGCCTGGTAACTCGTTCACATACAGACAATCACACCATAATAATCATATTCTAAACAATAAATACATTAATTTCAGTCAATACCAAGAATGCATAAATGTATCGCATGTATCACCACCAAAATTAGAGAGTAAAACATACTCGAAAATGGACTCGGACTGTATTTTTGGGTACTGAACCAGAAGTAATAATTATGACCTGAGTCCATCTGCAGCATTTGCGCACCGTACATAACCATGCCTAGAGTATGTCAGGAGTCTGTTAGCTTGATGCATGGGGACGCGACAGGCTTATTTCCAGACCATACATTGCAACGTTTTATTTTTTTCTAAAGTTTGAATCGAAGATTGAAGGGTCAATTGGAATTAGGTAAAAACTTTTTATTGCAGTTATCAGTGTCGGTGAAATACGAAAAATGATATTGAAGTAGGAAATATTCTTTACCAGACAGCTATTTTGATTATTAGGTAAGTTAGGGAAAACCGAGCATCAGTTTGGAGGAGGTACATTTCATTAATATTACACTTTCACCGGATAACAAAAGTCTCTAATGACAAAGCGGTTTATAATTGATGACCTCTATCGAGCCTGGTTCTGAACATTGAACGAAAGCTTGATTATAATATGAGGATCGCTTTCTTGCTTTGTGTAAAATAGATTAAGGAGCTCCGTGATTCTTAAAAGATCTTCAAGCAAACCCGGCAATTTCAAAAGTATATTTATAAAATATAGTTGGTCACTGTATTTCATTTATATCTAGGACAGATTTGTTTTTGTCATAAATATACTTGTTTGATTCAAGTCTACATAGAAGACAGTCTTAGTGCAATACTAAAAAGTCATTCCAGAAGAAGAAAATTGCTACCGGAGTATTCGGTTATTTTGACTTAATGGGGTAAAACAACGTTCACACTCCGGAGTAATCTACAATTTTGATGGAATGTTGTTAAACAAAGGTCACAGAAGGTAAGCTGCCTCTGAATAATTAAATGGAATCGAATGAAAGAAAGACGATCCTAGGTAAACTGCTAACGAAGCAATTTTTTTATTGCCATCATAACTAATTGCCACATGATGAATCTCTTGGGTAGTGTCATGGTGATATTGATACAGTTTTCTGTGCCAATGGAATAAGTTGTAAAGTATTTCTAAGTATATTAGGATTATAGGACAATCCAGCAAATGATAAATTCAATGTGTGTCCTTGTTTATTAATAGTTTACTGATAAGTATAAGTGAATTGTATTGTATAAAGCGAATTGCCCATCTCATCTACTTCCTTACTGCGGTATCTTAAAATTCTGAAAAAATACAGGACCAATAATGAACTACAAATGTGCGTGAAAATGATTCAGTTCTTTTAAATATTGTATTTTCACAAAACTATATTTTCTATATTGAGGAAAGAACCTATTATATTCGTTTCCACGCGAAGTGGTAAGATTTTTCAATGTTCAACAGGCCCCTTCGTTTGGAGCGCAACATACATAGGTGTTTTCATTAATAATTCATTTCTAGTCTGATTCCACCAGACTCAGAGCCACACTCTCGTGTGACTGAGAGAGATATACACGGACCAAGAGTCTAGTAGAAGTCTGCACAACCGATTGTTACTGAGTCTCTACTCCAAATTCTGTACAACTGCGCACTCTGCAATATTTTCATACAGAAACAATAGTCTCTGACAACACTACCTTTTGCAATTGCTAAAATGGAAAAGCATTGTATATGTTTATACTAGAGCGACAACTGTCAATGTACAGTATGGCTGTTGCATTCATGAGCTAATTCAGCAGAATTCATAAGAGACAACGATGTGTAGAAATGACTATTACGAGCTTATTGAGAACAAAATTAAGTTCTCATCAGTAAAATAACTGACTAGAGAGCCTCTTATGTTCTTCATAATTAGTACGCATCTTAGATTCCGTTACTAATACATCTTTACTGTTTATTAGCAGCACCAACGTTCTGTTAAAGACTCTTAGTTCTTCCTTTATATATAGAATATTTGGATTATCCTGCATTTGTTTTCTGTATTCATTTTCTACTGACTATTTATGCTGGCGCTGCCAATTCTCTCACCTTACATGTGTGTCTTTTGTGGAACCCAAGATAAAATTTGGGAGGTAAATTTCTGCCTCACCTTCAGCACAAACTAAAGTATATTGAAATGAAAATAGTGAAAGAACATCACAGACAAATGTCCTAAAACAGTAAGTATGAAATGTTCTTCAAAAATATTGAAATTAGAACTCATGCAAGTGTTTATCTACATAAATTTTCAGTTACTATGACAACGCACCTTTGCCTTATGAATAACACTTTAAATAGACAGTTTAATTTAACTGGTTGTACCTATGAATTTGTTCCATACACCAATGAGCATCCTTTAAGTAGATATATCCGTTCTCTCTTAACCTTAAATCAATAGGCAATCAAATCAATAAGCCATTAACAATACATTTTTGGCAATCATTATAATGGGAGCAATAATACCGTCATTATCTTAAATTCTGACTGTGTTTCTAGTTATGAACGCCTGATGATATCTAACAAGCCCATACTTTCTATCTTCGTTTATGGAGGTATCTGGCTGCATTACTTGATAAAGATAATTAGATTAGCAGAACTATGTCAACTTTTTGACAACGTGATAATAATATACCCTGAAGCAGTCTGTTCGTTTTGAATAATATGAACTACCTTTATCGTACAATACCACTTTCACACAGAGAAATTGAACCTAGAGGCAAAGCAAATGTAATTTGATTTCACAGATTGATTTTACATTAAATGATGCTAACGTTCCCACTCCAGGGTACAGACAGGACAGATGTGTGCAACGCGCAATTTAAAACCATGTTGAATTATTAGAATGACCGTAGCAAACTATAAATGAAACTGAATCAGGGGGTTGTGCAATAATAATATCAATAATAATAATAATAATAATAATAATGAAAGTACCGTCCTCATCATGAACATGAACAGGTAAACACCTCTGATTCTAACAAACAGGTAACCTCAAGAAGTCTATATATATATATATATATATATATATATATATATATATATATATATATATATATATATATATATGCTGTATTTTATTTACCCTTACATGATAAGTACTAATAATTTAACAAAAGTGTTGAAAATGAAATTTTTATGATGCATTCTTATAATTTGATGTATGTATATTTGCATGCATTCTAATGATGAATATATATATATATATATATATATATATATATATATATATATATATATATATATATATGTGTGTGTGTGTGTGTGTGTGTGTGTGTGTGTGTGTGTTATAAAGAACCGCCAATTTTAACTGGATATATGGATCTTAAACTGTTATAATAAATTTCAGTCTTTTCCTTAAATCCTTAGATACTAAGAGATAAAAAGAGAGATACATTCACTGATAAATGAAACCTATTTGAATCTTAAAGACAAGTATCTACAAACAAAGACATATTTTAAGATTTTATTTTAACTAATTTGTAAATATTGTTTTGGGTCACTGAGCGATTTGTAAATGACAAAAGATGAAAGGTAGATAATTTGACTTGCAACTTCCTCAGTGACCATGACTGAAGGATTTCTTCTGCCTTTCTAATACACCATTTAAAACGTAATAATGTATACTAATTTTGTGCAACTCTTTTGAGGAAGAGACACTTGTGGATGTGTTTCATATAACATTTTGTTTTCAGTTACGAAATATTCCTCGCTATTACAAATCGTTATTACAATGTATATCTTAATTACTTAGCGGTTAATGTTCTACTCCGTCGTAGTGATTACACTGGTGGTAGTGTTAGTCACAGAACACTAAACACTAATATTGCAAAGTTTATAAAGAAAATACGAATGTTTAATAAATCACAAAGCGTATTAAAAATATATTATTATTATTATTATCATTATTATTATTATTATTATTATTATCGTCACTCTCATTGACACAGAATTGGCAAATCGATACAGATGCCCATATAATGCTTCGCAGGCAAGACAAAACAAATTGTTTAAATAGTCTGACAATCTAATCAGGTCAGCTTCAAATTGAAAGAAATATGATTTCCCAATTGGACAGTAATATGCAAAGCCAGTGAATGACCTCTAAGGTAGGTTTACGTATATTTAGTTTTTATTGTATGTTTAATTTTTTGGCTCACGCTTACAGCTTGAAAGGGCCTAACTGACTAGTGATATTTATTTTGTAAACAATATAATACGTAGCTAATATTTGTCTATCACTGTAGGCTATGTCTTAACATATATATAGTTATGAATTGTAAAGATGGTTACATCAGACTGATTGATAGACAGAGTCTGACCTTTGACGTTTCTAGCGAATAATTTCCCATCAAGATGACAGTATTTCTAGAAATGGCAATTGCCACCGAGGTCAAGTGAATGGGTATATAGAGTAGTTTCATTGAGGATTACTGATTCCCACATTAACAACCGGAGTGGAATATATCTTATTGCTGTGTTCAGTTTTCGTTTTGGGAGAATTTGTTTATTTAAATTATTCAAAAGAATTAAAAAAGTGCTCAATAATAATTTTTGGACTAAATCACTGTTTTTTAATTCCTGTGAATTCATTCAAAGACATCGTTAATTATATCACTTTGATACATCAAGGGTGTTGACACATCGTCAAATTCCAGGCAATTGGTACATTATAACTTTTCGGACTATTTGGGATTTAATTCACAATACTGTAAGTTCTTTTCACATTTTCACTTTGTATTCAATGGAAATACATTATTTTTGGAATTTTACAAAACTTGTTAGTTTTTGGTCTTTTTTGTTACAAAGCTTAAGACCATAGAGCCGTAACAGCAGGAAAAGTCTTAGCGTAAACAGATGATATATTTCTGACCCGTTTTGAAAACGAGATCATCCTGAAAATATTTGTAACAAACTAAATTATTAGATAGACTGGGTAAGGTGATTAGCCTATTTTTCCCTCTCCAATGAAATGAGGGTTGATATTTTGATTGTAACAACATATGTTTAAATCAAATGCACACTTGTAATTCCCATTTTGGGTAGAAGATAATAAATTCATATGAAAATAACCAAGAATGATGCTGAGTAACATTATATCGTAAGGGAATATACTATTGATTAAACCTGTTACACTTGTTGACATGAACTCGTCTCTGTTAATAGTATAGGTAGACAACATAGCTTCAAATAAGACACAATGGTCTCAATGGAATTTAACGTTACGGGCATAATTCGGAAACATGAGAAATGTGATGCTATAGAAATGTAACGCTGCATTCGTCTCGAACTCTGGGCTCCAAATGTACACACTGGCCTCTATGGAAAATGAAAATTATGATGCCAGAGAACCATTTTTGTCCTGATGGTCTCTAATTGGAAATGTAATGTTAAAAATACACCTTTTAACTAAGACGCCCTTAAAGTGACCAGCACTCACTCATCTACTAGCACAATATTTGCTAAGCGACACCAACAATTACTAACCACCATGCCGGTGGAGTGGTCAACATGAATACTTAACAACCAAACATCAAAACCTGAACAGTGCTCCGTCTGTCAGTTCTAGCTCTATTAATCAATATCGCATTTCCGTTTTATCTCTCTGCATTTGCATTTCTCTATCTTTTCCTCTTTTTCGTTCTCATGTTCTGTATCGGCATATATCGCTACTTTTCCTCTGTCTGACTTTACATTTCTTTATCTTCTCTGTCTCTCTTCATCTGTATTTCCCTCGCCTCTATTTTGTTCTCTCAATCTCTCTGCCTCTCCATCCCCCCCCCCTCTTAATTTACATTTGTATTTCCTTCTCCTTTTACTTTCTCTAAAATTGCATTTCCAACATTTTCTGCTGAAGGTAAAGTTCGCTGTACTTAAATATAAATTGAACAAAATTAGAAGACAAAATCTCAGATGTAAAAAATGTATGCAAAAGACATATAAAATGCTTAAGACATTATGATAATTTGCTGTATAAACCGCATTCACTTAAAACGTTCAAGATTTTCTAGGTTCGTTCGATATTAAATGGGTTCCTAAAGCATTCCACTTTACAATATTTCTGTATCACAAGGTGTAAATCTAAACTCGACAAACTCATGCTCACGGGCAAGGCTTGCCCTTCGATCCAGGTTCACCCTTAAAGGAAGTGCGCATGTGTTAGGTATGTATGATATTCGGTAATCACAATATCGCTTCATCTCCCCGATTTTGTTCTATACAAATGGAGTCACCCTCTTGTCCTGTGCTCGATGTTCTTAACTTTGGGTGTGATGTTTTTATTGCACATGTTTAGTCACGTATGACGAATATACTGACCTGCACAATGTCTGAAGTCAGTATATGCAATTTTTACCAATAGTTCGTACAATGGATGAAATCTGTATGGGAATTTGCTACATAATGTAAAGGAGGTATAAAAATCAAGATTCGGTGCTGTTTGACTGAAGATGCACACCAGGGAAGGTATCGAAACAGTAAAAGATTTTTCCATATTTATTTATGTATAAGAACAATATCTTGCTTTCTACAGAACACATTAGCTTTTAAGAGCCACATCGAAGTTCATACATTTATTTGCAGAGATACACTTATAAAATCTTTAGCACATTTAAAATTCTTGCATATTTTAAAGCAAGTTTAATATTTTAGCTACATAGAATTTGACAGTTGCTATTAATTCCCTAATATTGTGCCTGAATTAATTGTCGTTATTATGTTATCACATAATGTGTTCATTATACTTAGTCTCATATATTTAATGCCATCACTCAAATCATCTTAAATATAAAAATTTACTTTTAACTTCGAGGAAAAAATGGATTAAAACAGATGTTCACATGCTTTTCTCCTTTAGCATTTTCAAATTTAACTGCAAAATAGTAAAGAAACGTATCACCTCAAAACGTCTGGAGGAATTACTTTTGCGATTTAGGCAGATTAGATGCTAGGGATAGAACACGATACCATCTGGTCATGATGTAAACACGCTAAACACCTTGCACTGATAGATTTTATTTCCATAAATGCAATAAAATGACAACGAACAGTGCAAAACTAGTATCTAAATAGCCTGAGAGCTTTCGACTCTTAATGAGTCTTTTTCAAAGGCAAATACAAAACATAGACAAGACAAATAAATAAAACACAAAAACCATTGTGTTTGCAAAACTTTACATGGCTGTTTCTACAGGAATTAAACCTTTAAATTTATTATGTTTCAACTAGTTTATCTCAACTTGTTGCGGATGATTGAAAATATTTTTATTGACATAGAAATCGACGAGCCATAACGACATCTGTTGTTTTACATAAATTTATCTAAGCGCAAATTATAGCCCGGATGTTTCATTGTCATGGTAGTAATTAT
>JAECUM010062125.1:0-16477 GCA_016617855.1 Megalonaias nervosa | reverse complement strand
TATATATATATATATATATATATCGTACCACTCATGACCAACGAAGTAAATTCATCACATCCTGGTTTAATGAGTCATCTTTAACAAATGTACCTCTGCAGGTTCTTCACATGTTGTTTGAAATTGTTTTTTTCTTAATTTCATGAGTTTGTATTTCATTCATAACGATTTAAAAATGCAAAGACTAGCTGCTGAGATTTAAACTTGGACTATGGTTTGAATAACAAAATTAAAACAACGTAATCCCAGCGTCAGGCAAAGTGATAACGATTGAGTACGTGGAACAAAGTGAAGAAGTCGAACAAAATGGGGGGCACACAGAAGGTAATTCGATACTTTGCGTGAGGTGTTTTATTTATCTACGTTGAAAATGTAGACTATAGCTGATGTTTGTCCTTTTTATCACCTTTTGTGACTAATAAGAAGAAATTCATTACTAGTTTGGATAGTATAGTTGCAATGGTCAGGGTCTGAAACCGTGATTATTTGTACTCATACGTCGTTGTCAAGTCTAAATAAATTGGACATTCACATATCAAGTAGCTTTACTATATCTATATATATATATATGGGGTGGGAGCATAAGGCGCGTATATATATATATATATATATATATATATATATATATATATATATATATATATGGTCATTTTCTAGTCTTTCTTTGCGTACTCGTGCGATTCCCTAATACCCAAATGGAATGTTCTCTTTCGCTTTATTTCTGTTTATAATTGATCAATACATCATACCTGTAAATTAGTCAAGACAGGTAATTTCAACTGCAGAGATTCATGTTTCTTATTGGATCATGCTAACCGCTTACACAGTGATAAAATTACACGTGTCATTATTACAGTTATGAGCTACTTGCCTATTGTCACAACGCATTTGTATCATATGGATTATAATTTGTTTGTAATATGATACAATGCACATGCATTCCAAACAGTTTTAACTACCAGCGGTATTTGTTAAAGATTGAATGACAAACATTGCCGTTATGGTGAAAGAAGGTTGTTTATAAACTTGTCAGCAGAAATATAGTAATCCACCAGCCTTATTTATTGATTCTTATCGTAGTACCCTTTATCGCGTGCGTGTCAATCCTGTTGTAAATCGTTTCAGGTTGAAGTACAATTTTTACAGTTTCAAGACAAAATGTACATCATCTAAAGGTACAAATGATGGATTAATTTAGAGACTAATTTAGAGACGTTTTCAACGCGGGTTCAATGTTGCGAGGGAGGTGGTTCAGTTTGTTCAGGATTCTTATTTGCGATGTTATTGGTTTCTCATTAACGTGTATTTTATTGTGGCTGGTACTGGCTGATACGCCTCGAGCTCCACTACCTTCATCTATATCCGACAACGAAATGTATCTATAGGCATATGGTTTTCTTCCTGATCTATATGAATATTGAAAATGTGTGAGTGTTATGATGTACACATACGTATGCATTTTCACTGTTTTATTTATTATCATACTCCATTTTATGTTTGCTGGAAAGAAGGAATGGTAAAATATCAATATTGTAAGTCTTGCTTTGTTTTCCTTATGGATTTAAAGAAGGATACGGTGATCCGTATAATCTCAAATACATCGTCTTTAAAACCATTCAAACGTTCAGAGTATAGCGCAGAGTTTATTCTTGCGCTTTGGTTGTTTTTTATCTCAATTTTTGGCATGCTGCATGGGTGATGCCGGGAATACGCACTTGGGGTTAACGGAACAGCTAGATGCGAATATTTTGTTTGCATTTGACACATCCAAGCGTACCAGAGTTATTAAAACTGAGATCAGGATTTTATATCTACTTTCAAATACGACGATATTGCCTGACTTTAAGAATATCTTAAGCTGCTAAACAGGATTGCAATACAACAAACATAAACAAATGTAAAATGTTTAATTTTCTTGTAATTGTTCTGCATAACAGAATTTAGTAATTACACATCTATTATGTAAATCCCGTTCTTTCTTGACCTTTGATTTGTTAACGTCTGTCTTTAAATTTCATTGTTTCCATTCTACTGCATCATCTCGGATTATGCCATACTCCTAAATTTTGATGCCAAAGTAACACATAATTTTTGTATATCTGTGAGTTAAACTTGCACTGTTGGAATAGTTAGGATCCAAAGACATAGCTTTTTACCACTACAATTTTTTTTGTTTGCTGTTTCAAAAGCTTTCTTGTTAATGTCTCGATTTGAACGACATATTTACCTACAATGAAATGGACCCAAAGGTCAGTGAAACATCTCAATCATCAAGCTTAAAATTGTGTTAATGTTTTCATCCCAATCGTTTCCGAACAAAATACACATCCATCAACGTACCACCATTGATACAGATCAAATTGTTTAACTCGTTTATTGTCAGGATATTGAGTTTCGTGTGTCTTGGATGTCGTCTTAATTTCGGGATCTAGCTACTGGTTTCCAAAACAGAGCGAGATGCACATAAAATTATGTGCAGAGTAAACTATTTGGCGGCATTTTTATGGAAGGTATTTTCAAATGTTTATCGCCATTAAGGAAGTAATGTATTAAACAGGTACTGATTAGAAAATTCAGCCAACTTCACATCTAGAGAGCTATCGTTCCAAAACAACATGACTGTTCGTCAAATCGTCCTTTTAGTTTGCTATCCAAGCCGTCTCCCAGTTTTCAAACATTTGTAAATATCGTCTGAAATGGTCTTAGACAGAATGTGGCAACTTTAGCAATCGTTAGCCTAATATGGCATTTCTATAACCGTTTGGTTTGTCATATTGTCTTAATTCTGCGATTTGTATGCTGCATGGATATTTCAAATTAAGATGCATACAAATGGTTTTAAAACGGAGGGAGCAAATTCGTGAAAAATAAAAAAGACTAACTGGTTTGGCTTTGATTTACGAAACAAATTATATGGTTTTAAGATGGAAGAGAGGTCCAATGCAGATTATATTGAGCCCATTATGCAGCTTTGGTTTTAATAGGAAGCGGAGCAGCTTGTGAGAGTAGGAAGTGCAAAGAACACGACATGGAAAAATGTTGTTGAAATATAGTCCAACCCTTATATAAGTACCACTCATGGGACCATTTTAAAGTAGTCTTTTGTATTTTGCGGTATATCAGGTGGACTAATACGCAGGTAGACGATAAAGCGGGTGTGACTGTACTTGTATTATTAAAAAATATATTATACCCAATTGTACTATATTTACGTAACTCTGACCTTTTCCTTAGCATTCCAAATTATTGTAGTCGCTATATAGGAACTAAGAGCGAATGCTTTAATGCTTTGCCTCTTGTTATTCCATTTGATGCAGTCTCTTTCATTAAGGTACCTTTAAAGCAATACTTCAAAGAATCCCTATACTTATTTTGCATTCCTGATTTAAGAACATATCTATCTTAGATCATCTTAAATATTTGGATTGTATAATGCATTGTAATATTATTTTCATAACTGAACTAAATGTATCTATTTATATATCTATTTTTCATATATCTATTTTTCATATTTTTGTTTCATGTTCTCTTACAGAAAAGCAAGTTACTGTTCCATTAATTTGTTTATTTATATTGCTCTAAATAGTTCCAGTTACATATGACATGAATGATGAACATCTCTTCTGAATTCTTCTTCCTGGAGTCTTTTCCAGGTTAATGAGTTTTGTATTTGGAATGTGACATAACGTGAATACGTGTTAAATACGAAGTATGTTTTGTTTGCTTTTGTTTTGTTTTAACTACAATTTTACATCATGATTAATTGGAGCTTAGTTATAGCCATTCTTTTAATAATATGAAATTAATGCTTTGTCTCAACAATCAATTGTATTGTTTACCTTTGCTCTCATTATCTAAGTGGTGACTAGATCAAATTGTGTATATCAAATTATCAAAGAGAATATGTTGTTTTAATTGTAAAGGAGCATTATTTTACAAAATGAATGAAGTAGTAGGTAATAATATTATTTAATATTTTAGTACTAATTTCTTATTTGAATATCATAATCTGTCGGAAAGAATCATGTTGTAAATTTTGACAAATATCTGTATTGTCCACGCTGTGGAGATTTATTTCGTATCTCATGTAATCGTATATTAGGTGTTGGTTTTGTGTACCTGTGTTGTAATTATCTATGTCTTTCCTTTTTCATCTTTCTTCCTTTCTATATGTTGTTTTATTCACTATTTTCCCACTATTTAAGTCTCAGTAGACACAACGAGTGGTTATGTTTCTACCACACTCTTCTGATTTTCTTCATAACCTACACGGATTAAGCGTAATGGTCTTTTGACTCTCCCACACAGTACCAGATTTATTACACAAATCAGCAAACGTTGATTGTTACATCATTCAATATCTGAACGATATATTGCGGACTTTACTTGGGTCTTTCTGTGCCAGGATAATTTCGTTGTTTTTGTGAACTTTATTGCTCGATTTGATAGTATTTATGTGGCCTTATGCCGCAACTGCTCGTAATTATACATGGCATTCATTCTAACCTGAATCCCTTCGTCAAAACACTATAATGTCAGATCGCCTCTTGAGAGGATAGTTTGTCGCGGACCAAACGTTATAGATTTACCATTTAAACATTTGTGTCATTAGGTTGAAAATGGCTTTCCGTCAATGTTTATAGGAATAATTCGATATTAATATGACGTTCACACACATTTATCATTATCGTTCGGTTTACAGTGTTTACATATTTCCACTCTTCTACAATTTCAGTGTCTTCGGCAAGATCAATCGGTAATTTTGCTGACTTTTGTTCTCCATCACTACGTTCGGAATATATTTTGTTTGGTTATTTCTTACAGAACGATATTTTACAGTGTCGTATTTGTTTAATGTGTATTTTTCTCTTGCGTACCTTCTAAAAGAAAACAAGAGGTTACGTTTTGACATAGACGCACAAACTTCCAGTGTGAGTCATCATCTGTCATTCCTGCGCTATGAATAACAATCAAACTGCCGAAATCCATCCAAATATAGATCTTTCATTTTAGGCATCTGGACAAAAATGACAAAAATAAATCGGGTAAAATTGAAAATTTCCTAGTTATGTTAATTAATTGCAATTCCAGAAGTTTGTTTTCTTTTTTTACAGTATTGAGATTGCCAAGATGAACCAAATGTGATACCCTACCAAGAACAGATCAAAATATATGTGGCTTTATCGTGCCTGCGATTCAATATGCATGCAAAGTCTAGGATAATTTACTTGAAATACAATAATATCTGGCTTTGAACAGATTCAGTGTATGGAAGGCAGATTCGTAATTTGCTTGCCTATATAGGTTGACAAAACTGCCTTAACTAAAACACTTTATGGTGACCACTTATATGAAGACATAAATTGAAGTAGTTTAACATGTGCTTCATTTCGAAAAAACCTACAAAAAAAGGACTCTCTCTCTCTCTCTCTCTCTCTCTCTCTCTCTCTCTCTCTCTCTCTCTCTCTCTCTCTCTTCGATTTGACAATTCAACACACATTCTGGTTAAATGTCCTAGTTATCAGCAAAACGGAATGAAACCACTTCGATCTATTGGGGCATGACTGCATGCCACTATTTATAAAATGTGTATGCTTTATGTCGGTTGTGCACTGGCTGGTGTTACTGGTATGCGTCTTTTCAGACACGCAGTCAACACCTGGTTTTATCCGGCAAATCCCGACCTAAGTCAGTTTGCACTTGTTTGTTTGGATACAACCCGATTTAGTCAATCAACATGTGGTTTGATTTAGTAAATCAAGATTTAAGTCAATCAACACCCGATTGGGTCGCCAAAGCCAGATTTTAGTCAGGCAGCATTTGGTTTGATTAGGTAAAGCTCTGTTGAAGTCAGTTAACTCTTTTTTCATTCAGCAAAATAGGTTTTACTCATTCAACACCTGATTTGATCTGGCAAAGTCCGATATCAGTCAACCAACACCTGGTTTGATTCGGCAAATGCCGATTTAAATCAATTAACACATGTTTTGATTCCGCAAAGTGCGACTTTCGTTAATCAACACTTGGTTTGGTTTAATTGGTCAAAGACCGATTTTACTCAACCTTTTTTGTAAGTCGCTAAAATCAAATTTAAGTGAATCAACACAGTTTTGATTGGCCAAAATCCGATTTAACTTCTTCATTACTGAGATGGACTTTGACTTCGGATAAATAATCGAATTTAAAATAAAGTCAGAGTGATGTAAAGGAAATCAAATGCTTTTGCATGGTTATATGTTCTTACTGCGAATCTGTTTGAGCGGGGTTTTCAAAAACTTATTTTTAGAGGTATTTCTTTACCTTCCCTTCATTGTCTCCTTGTATTTTCTCTTTCGTTTTCTCTCGCTTTTGCATATTCTTACCTTATATTGTTTCGTTATTAACTTTATTATATAGCCATCTTTACAAAATATTTTGTCAGTGTTTTTGATAGGTTGTCAGCTTATTTCCTAGCAATAGTTACTATCCTTGTGCCATCGGATGTGGATTACTATTATAATGGATGGAACTCCTGATATGTTGCTATAACAGTAATATTGGTAAATATCATTGTATAAACAAATGAAACAAATATTTTCTAAATATCACATCTTCAGAGTCATGGTAACGTTTTTTGTAATGAATGTTCAAAACATATGATACAGCAATACAATATTACTGAATTATTTATGGATAATATTAATATACATACTTAATATATAATGCAAAGTTAACAACAGATCTTTGTAAATAATAACTAATATTGATATCCAACTTTATCGTTGAGAAAATAGTTATATTGAGAACATGAATGTTTGCACCATTATGTGTTCACTGTTGTTTCTTTATAGTTTCTCAGTTACAATTGTATCTTTAATTTTCTTTTTGCAACAACATTCATATTAAGGACCTAATGCATATTAATTTGTTAGGATCCATTTGTAGAGCGTTACTTTTTATTCTTATGGTAATGGGGGCCCCGAGTGGCCGAGTGGTCTAAAGCGCTGACCGTTACGGATCACTGCCATCTCACCTCTGTCTGCGTGAGTTCGAGTCCAGGCTCGGCTAACGTGGGTACGTGAGAAAACCTGCCAGTAGCTTCTCGTGGGTCGGTGGTTCTTCCTGGGGTTTTCCAGGGTTCTTCCTCCACCATTAATACTGGCCGCCATGTATAGCCTATCTTGTGCTGAAAAATGGCGTTAAACCCTATAACAACAACAACAAATCTTATGGTAATGCATATAATAAAATTATGGAAGCCTCTTTCTTACTTCTCAAATGCTTTGGGTCTGCGCCGCTTATGTTTATCATATGCAAATGCAGGAAACCTGTCTGTCGACTGAAACCCAATACCAGCTTTATCCGGTTTTAACGAGAGAAGTCTGGCGTGTTTCCGGTTTTGACAAGTCAAATAGGAAATTCTGAGTGGGGGCAGAGAAAACTACTTATCGTCTACTGAATCTAATAGTGCGCATAGCTGCCATACGACACCAACATTGGTAGCTGAATGGGATTCTGTTGGTGACAATTATGTCCTTTTCGCGATAACACAAAATAAGAATATTAATTCGAATAGTCCATATATCAGCGAGGCCTGTTTACTCTGCGTTTACTATGTTATATTGGAGTAGATACGATCTGATTTATTGCAACATGGTCTTGGTGGGCACATAGTCAATAAGTATGTTCATACATACTCTAAATCATTAATTGATTAATTCCTTGAAACTTTGTGAATCCTTGAATATATTGATAGAACATGATCGCGTACAGGAAGCAGAACGTCTGGTTTGGTCACCGGAAATAAAAACGTGTAGCTCGTTAGTTTCAACAGCTCTTACAGACATGATTTTTACAACCTGAAGTGGTATTGTGCGAATCTTACCAAATACAATTTTGCAATATATAGGATGAACTATTTATGTATTTATTTATTTATTTATTTATTTATTTATTTATTTATTTATTTGACCTCGCCGGTGGCCTAAGTGATTAGACTGTCCTCCTCGGATGTGGGAGGACGCGGGTTGAAACCTCGGCCGAGTCATACCAATGACTTACAAAAATGGTACTAGCAGCTGCCTCGCTTGGCGCGGAGCATCAAGAGGTTAGTGTTAGGACTGGTCGGCCTGGTGTCAAGACAATATGACTGGGTGGTATATGGTGCTACAAGTCTGCACCATGTTGCCCCAGTGCTGGACATCACTGTAAACTGCCACACTACAGACATTGTAGGGATATGACTGAAAAATTGTTCAAGCTAAGTTAAAAATCCAAAACACATACACACACATTTATTTATTTATTAACTTATTTATTTATTCATTCATTCAAATACATTTTCATTGCACAAAGACTTTGCATCATACAGATTATAAGGTTTTGTTTTTGTAAAATAATGTATTGAACAAACTATAGAAGAAGAAGAAAACAGGTGTAAATGGGTATAAGAAGGAAAGCGCCTGACAGAGGTTAAGAATATGTTGGAGTTACGAAACTCACTATACGTCCTAATGCTAATAGTTCAATCTGATATTAGAGTTAAGATACGAATGAAAAACAAAAAAGAAAACAGCATGAAACAAGAAACAGACCAATTCATGTTGACGTGAGTCCTCTAAATGAAGTGTTAGTTCTACTGATTTGTTTGCATCCAAGTTTCAGAAATATTGATCTGGATGGAGGGCGTCTTAAACAGATAACTAGTATAGAAATCAACCTATAAATGTAAGGAACTATCTCACTGGTTGGATGTTAAAATTTTGATGCAGGAAAATATGCGATCTAACTTGCATGCAAAATAATGGTCATTTTGAACTGCGCTCAAGTTCATGATTGTTACTACTTCATGAAAACGTCATAATGTTACAATGAATACATTACGTTTCAACACAACACGAAATGAAAACGTTGCACACTATTAAAGCAAATGAATGCTTCAGAGATTTTTTACTACTATGTTGCAGTAATGGCGTTATTTATTGCATAGTGGGTACAGTTTTCCTATAGTATGTGCAGTTTCATCTTTCTGATATCACAACGTGTTACATATCCCTTTATGTAAATCTGTTTGGGCCAATAAGCCCATGAAATTATTGTGCAGTATTCACTTTACTGATTGGCTGCGATCGCGTGAAAACCTTTTTAACCCCGCCTTCTGAAAATATTTGTTTTCAATGAACATTTTGGCGGCCATTTTTCGACTAGGCTCACGAAAGGAAATTGGGGAAACATGTCTGGCCTGTCTGAATATGGCCAGTGTACCCTCACAGTGGTTTGTTATGTCATGTATAATAATATCATCACATGAAAAATGGCGTAAAACCCCAAGACAAGAACAACAAGAAATGAAACTAAGGGCATTGCTCATTTGATAGCGGGTGAGCAGCAGGCAGGGTGAACCCTACAAATTGGTTTCAAGCAAGTTTTTCCTAAAATAAAGGTTCCTACGGGGGCTGAAAAAAAATAATGTCAATAACGCTAAACTGAACCTTCATGAGGATATGAAAATCGCATTTTAGTTTTTATTGTATTTTAAGTCTTTATTTTTACTTCTACTAATAATAATAATAATAATTGGGCTCCGCTAAACGCTCCGCCATTATTATTATTATTAGTAGTAGTAGAAGTAAAAATAAAGGACAACTAAAACCACCTATGAAAAATAAGAAATTTTTTTGAGAACAGACAGTTATTTTTGTTATTTTATTTTTGACTTTTTGTTTTTATTTTTATAATGCGTTTAGTTTACTTACCGGGTCAATTAATTTTTGTTGTTTTTCACCCTGCCTGCTGCTATAAATTAAACAGCTAATATCAATAATATTATTAATAATGAATATTGGAGAACCACATTCAGCTAAATTAGCTCGAGAGCGATTAGAGGCAATTAAAAAATATTTACCTGTTCGTGATGCTGTCAAGCAACAATTACAATCACGTCAGGAATGTCAAGTTGAATTTGAAGAGGATGCAAAACAATTATTTAAACCTATTACAGAAACCACTAAAGGTCTTCTTCCTACGTTAGAGAAAACCGCTGAAGCAACTGGAAAAATAGCAGAAAGAACAAAACAGACAAAAAGGATTTTACGGGGACTTCCAGCTGAAATAGCTGCGGTTCAACCACAATTACAAGAAGAAGTACAACAAGTACTTGAGGGTATTGACAAAGTTCGTGAGGAGGTCGGTGACGTAATGGATCTTGTTACGCCAAAATCAAAACCAAAATCAGCCCAATTAACCGAATATGGTCGTAGACTACTTAAAGAAAACGATGTTGCGGTTGCCGCAACAGGATATTCGCAACGCGATAAATTATTAGATCCAGACACCGCTAATACTCCTGAAAAAAAGTGGGTTCCTTTTATATTTCGACAATCTCGTGGTATTCATTATATCACCGATAAATATAAAGATGATTTTAATACTTTTGTTAGACAAGTAGAAGATGCTAAAGGATATCCATTGTTTAGAGATATACCATCACCAAAATTAATGTCCATACAATCTCCAAAATCACGAATACCATTATCACAATCTTCAAAACAACGCAAACCAAGCAAAAAGGAAAAGGAGGAAGAGGAATATCAAGATCCTGGCGCAACTGGAAGTGGATTTACTAATCAGGGAAGTGTTCTTATTACCTGTCCTAATAATGTCCTTGCTGACGTTGAACGACTAGAAATCCTCATCGGAGGAAAACGAGCTGGTAATAATTCTCCAGAAATAATTAATGAAGCAGCCGATATTTGCAGACGATTATTTACGGGTGGTATTATGGACGTTGATGTTTATCAGTCTCTTATTAACGAAATTGCCGATGACTACTACAGTGACTGAGTACGTAATTAAATACAATTACTATAATAAAATGATCGTACATAGTACTCAACGTGGACCAACCATGGTCAGGGTAATAAATTCACGATTACCAGTATACAAAACAGCCTACGGAGATGGACTAGGTGATGTTGTTCAGGGTCTATTTAGAAGAATAGCCCCAAAAGCAATACCGATTGCAAAGCAACTGGGAATGAAAGCTATTGATGTTGTTCGTGAAAAAGGTATTGGTGCTGTGGGTAATCTCGCTAGTGAAGCGTTTTCAGCGATCAAAGATAGACTAGCACGATTAATACGACGAAAACCTCCACCAGTAAAATTACCTAGCACTGAAGTAATGCCTGCAAATATTAGTAAAATAATAAATCAAGTTGAGAATCAAAACCTAGCAGAGTTGGCTGATGTACCAATGTCAGAAAAAGAAAAAAATATAACCGCTAGTCTGATAGCAGAATGTGGTCTTCGTGTTAGACGATAGCAAATATAATAAAGATGTTCAAGCGCATATCTGATCCAGCATTTGACATGGACGCACCAGTACTCAAGGATGAGTCTGTGCGTGATTATCAATATTATTCTTATGACGCACGAATTCCAGATCAGCGTGGACGAATTGAGCTTCAGGTTCAAGATACAAGTAAGCATTTCTTACCCGCTGAAGCATTTATTGAAGTAGAAGGTGAGATCATAAAAACAGATAATACTGAATACAACGCTGATGTTAATGTTGGTTTTGTTAATAATGGTATTATGGCATTATTTGATAGTGCTACGTACATGATTGACGGAAAAAATATTGAATCAATCCAGAAGGACGTTGACGTTGCTACAACAATACTTGTTCTTGCTAGATATAGCGATGATTATTTAAGATCAGCTGGTCCATCAATGATGTTTGCAAAGGATACAACTGACCATCCTGAATACAGAAATCAGATTCTTCGACGGCCCAATAATCGAGCTGCTCCTCCTGTTGCTGCTGAAATTGAGGATTTACATTTTCCAAATCCAAATTTCAACTTAGGATTTGCAACACGTCGATCAATGTTGAAAGGTAATAGGAGAGCATTTTCATGCGCAATTCCACTTTCACATATTTTTGGATTTTGTAGAAGTGTCAGGAAAGTCATCTTTGGAGCTAAACATACGGTGGTACTCGTACGAAATGCAACCGACGATGATGCAATGTGGCACGTTATGGGAGTTGGCGCTGATGCTGCTGCTATAAGGGCTGCAACTGCGGCACTTCATGGTAAAGTAATTCTGACAAAACTTTTATTATGGATGCCAGTAATGACTCCAACAATACCTGAAGAAGATCGGTTACTCTCTTTCATGGGCAGCGGCGGTAAATCAGTTTTATCATGGTTGACAATGACCACAGATGCTATCCAGAGCAATATTAATGGTTTATTTACATGGCAAATAGCTTCTCAGCAAGGTGTTTCTGCACCACGACATATATTTATTGCACTTCAAGATGCTGCACGAGTAAATAATCAAACGCGTAGTATTATGATATTCGACAAACGTGGTGTTTCTGAAGTGTCTCTGAGGATAAATGGACATCAAGAACCATCTGAGGATATTTTATTAAATTTCGATCAAAATCATGTAGCACGTGCATATCATCGATTAATGACGTTCATGGGACGTGATCAAAATATTGATACTGGTTTACAAATATCACAATTGGATTTTACAACATTATATCCGATTTATTACTTTTCACTCGAACATTTAGATTTAACCAGACAATCTGTTGTTGATATACATTTTCGAGCTCGTGTGACACTACCAATAGCGCCAGCACCACTTATCCCTAATTACAGAGCAATTGCTGTCATACTTAGCGATAAATCAATGATACTTGAAGGTGCTGGTGGACGAATGAGAACAATAGATGCTCCCATAGAAAATATGTAATTAGATCATTTATGATAATTATAATGTCGTCGTATAAACACGTTAATGTCAGTCTGACTCCTGGTCAGATCAAAAAGATGCAATCAGCATTAAGAAATAATTGCGGAATAAAAATATCGTTGAAAAGGGAGCAAATGTCCGGTTCAAACAAATTAGCACTGACCGAACGTCAATTTAGAAATTTCGATGAAGCAAAAAAAGTCGAATAAAGGTATAAAAATTAATCTCTCTGTTGGTGCTATCAAAGATACTTCCTCAACGGGTGGTATATTTCCACTTCTTGCAGCTATACCAGCATTAATAGCCGCTGCAGCCCCAGCTGTTGCAAAAGCAGCTGCATTAGGCGCTGTTGGAACCGCTGCTGGAATGGCATTAAAGAAAGCAACGGGTCAGGGAATCATGCACGCAGAAAGCTCAAAAAAAAAAAGATCACGGGCAAAACAACACGGAAGACGTCTAAGAGCACCAAACGTACCACAGCCGGGTCGTCTAAGATTATCAGGCCCAGCATACGGTCGCGGTCTAAGATTGCCAGGGACTCCACATTCATGGTACGGAAAAGGCCTGAGATTACCAGGGACAGTTTACGGATATCTCCTATGTTCAATTTTGATTTAATAGATGCTGCTAAAAAGTTAACAATACAAAATTTTAGAGGAGTTTTCATGAGAGATCAATTACCAAAAAAACCAAACAATATTGAAACCGGTATTATTAATCTCGATAAAAACTCTGGCCCAGGCACACATTGGGTTGGATATGCAATTGATCCACGTGGAATTATTTATTTTGATTCATATGGACTAGCTCCACCAAAAGAATTCTTAAAGTATATTAGCGGCGATCAAAGTACTCCAATATGGTATTCAACGCTACCAACACAAACATTAACTGATCCACCAATATGTGGTCGAGAAGTACTTAACGTACTTGATGCTGTATCAAAATCAACAAAACCACCTCATAAAGTAGTGCATGAATATACTACGTTGTCACATTTAAACAGACATTAGTAAATATAATGGTGGATATTTACGGAAGATCTTCTCGTGGTAAAGCTCAGCAGCAAGCTGATTTATCTAAATACGCAACTCTCGATCAGCTCAGAAATGAGATTGACGATTTATTAAATATTACAAGTGTGGATCAAAATGAAGTAATTGTTTTTCAGGATAAGGAAGGACGATTAAAAACTAGTAATATACAACTGCCAGATGTACTCATACGAGTTACTAATGCGGTTGTTAATAATATAGTTACTTTTACTGATCAAGGTAAAATACAAGATTCCGGTACGTCAGTCAACGATTATATTAAGAAAGCAGGTGATTTGTTCACGTATCACATTATCATGAATCAAAATAAAATTATAGACCTTGGAAACCCAGCCGCAGATACAGACGCCGCAACAAAGAAATATGTCGACGATCAAGAATCTAAGTACGTATTAATCAAAGGCGGTATAATGCGTGCATTTCTCAATATGAATAATAATGGTATTAACAATCTTAGAACACCAGAATCTGATTTTGATGCTGCAACAAAAAAATACTTCGATGATAAGGAAATTCCTCTAAAAAAAAATCAATGACGAAATGACTACACTCAATGCTACTTTTTCCAGACATGTAGAAACGTTCTTAAATTTTCGTAGAAATATAAACAAAACCATTAAAGATTTTTGGGGGGAACAACCAACCGTTGACATAAAACTAGCCAACGTTAACTTGAAACTCAATGATATTGTCAGTGGAATACCTAATATTGTTCAAAAAACTAATCTGATTAAAATTCCACACGGACAAATTAAAAATATCATATCGTATATACAGTAGCATCAGGATTAACAACATGGTCACAGCAAAATAACACTATCAAATATACCGCAGAGGTTACTGGTGTGTATAGACTGTCTATCTTCAGCTCTGCAAAATTTAAAATTTATACTACAACATTTCCGTGGCGTCATTCAACCGATGCTTTTTCTGGAGTTGTATCTACAGTGTTAAATAAAGATGCTGAAGAAATATTTTTACTGGAAGCAGATGATCAAACAATAACTGCAACGTCTTACTGGTGGTGTTTGGAATTTGTATCTGAAACACCACAATTAGTCACTTAATATAACAATAATGGATCAAAACCAAGGACCTCAGTACTACATCGACGTTCCACGTTACAGATGCAATCAGGTATGTGAACGTCTGACTAAACTAAAGGATTTTATCGATTATTATAACATGAAAATAAAAAAATATCGAAGGCGTATAGTTGTTATTGATGTAGTTGTTTACTTGGTTTCTGCTGTTATTGCTGGAACAGGATTATTATTATCAACATTGACGATGACAGCACCTGCTATTATAACGATTATCGTTTCGGCATCAACGACTATTGCTGGTGTTCTCGGTATTATAGCTAAAAAGATAGATACTTGTACAAATGCTAAATTGCACGATTATATGATTAAATTACATACAGTGGCAGAGGCATGCTCTAAACTATCTTTGTATATTTCTTCATGCGTCAGTGATGGTGAAATATCCGATACTGAATTCGCAATGATGATGAAAACCTATGATGATGCGTTTAAGATGATCGATAATGATTTTGTTGATATCGATAAATTAAATAATAACAATAATAATAATGACCGACAGGGAGTTACTTCAGCAGATCGTCACTAATACGATAAAACTACTATGATATCGTTAAGTTCGACCAATCCTGAATTTAGTGTCAATTTTCCAACATCAATTCCAGTAAAGGAAATAGCATTAGCACAATTGCGAGTATATTATAGCTGGCCAAATATTAGATCAAAACCATTTGGTGGACTACAGCCAAATAATTCATTAGTATTCGCTAATAAGAATAAGCCTGATGGAACTCCTGTTTGGCAAGTAGTTGCTATTCCAACGGGCAGTTATCAAATAGAACAGGTTAATGATGAGTTCCAACGCAGAATTAAATCTATTACAGGAAAGGAATCAAAAATAGCAATTACTGTTTACGAACCAACATTATCGGCGGTGATTGAAATAAATTCCCCTGATTATTCCGTAGATATTTATCAAAGTTCGATTAGATCAGTATTAGGATGGCCTGATGTTCCACTAGTTTATCAAGGACCACCAGAACCACAACGATCTGATTTCGTAGTAGATGTTGAAAAATTTATAAAACTTCCAGAATATCGAAAAACTTATCCATTTATAGAGAGTCAAGATGCTTATGGTGGTTATGCACAGTATACTCATTTTATAGATTTCGTTCAGGGTAAAGGTACAACAAGAATAGCAACAATTAATGTTGAAGAAATTAACTCAAAATCAAAACCAATTAAATCTGAACATGAACGTATACTTAATGATCTAAGAAATTTATTTTCCAGCATCAGCACTTCCTACAACGATGACTTATAAAATCAAATAATTGAAACAATACAACATTTGAATCAAGTTGTATCAGACTTAGAATATGTAAATAAGGCTATCGTTGACAGAGAAAAACATTAAACGTACCGGCAGATAGATTTCTTAATACTTACATAGTTAATGAAGACGGTCCTATTCAGCGTGTAAGTTATAAACGTTTATTTAAAACAGTATTTCTTAAATATTATGGAATCACAGAAGAACAGCTACCAACATTTGTAATTCCGGGATTTAACTCTGAAGAGCTAAAGAAATCAGTCAATGATCTTATTGATGAACACTTTAAAAGAATA
>JAECUM010062123.1:0-13842 GCA_016617855.1 Megalonaias nervosa | reverse complement strand
GATAATTTGCGAGGGGGGGGGGGGGACCTCGAGAATTCGACTGCCTAGGGGTCTCCACAGGGTTTAATCCGGCACAGACAATTGCTCTACTGAAGATACGGGCAGATTGGAGAAAAAAATTAAATTGGAAGCTGCACCGATTAATTGCTCTTTAGAGTCTTTTTTTTACAGCAACTGGTTGATAAAACTCTTGCACAAGGAAGGAAAAAGAAGAGATTATGCATATTGTATATAGTTATAAATACTCAAGTGCCTATTAAAATCGACCTTCTTCCACAGGAGATATGATGCATCTCATTATTGTCTACGTAACTCCAAAAGCATCACATCCATCTCTACTATACTTCGTTTTTTCAGACGTCCTTTCTCCCATGTAATATTTGTCTTTGGGACGGTTTTTCTAAAGATATCCGAAAGCTCCTAACCTTTATAACTTCATAAAATATTTACCTAATTCAACAAATTTTTCACATTTTATTCTCAACCTATTCTATTTTACAAACTAAATAAACTGAGAATGAAACGGTGTTCTTAAACCAGTGCACACGTTCACAGGTAAGAACTAATTATTGTACATCATAGATATTCGTTCTCATTTTGAAAAACAAAATAAATACTAGGAAGGAAAAGGTGATCTCCCTTTATTTCATACATTACACTCATTATATCCCAAAAGAATAAAATAATTCAGTTACCTAGAGCAAGAATTTTGAACTATACAGTAAAAAAAAAACAAACAAATTATATAAGAATTGTCTTAAAATATTTTGTCTTAGTTAACTTACGCATATATAAGTTATAAATTACTGAGTATTTCCTTTTAAAAATAAATTCTTGTTAAAACTATTGTCAGTCGTATTATTATGTTGGGCCGAATTGTCTTTCGAGTTGGGCCGAATTGTCTTTCAAGTTGGGCCGAATTGTCTTATTTTCGGTCCAAGTTGGGCCGAAATGTCCAATAGCCCTGAATTAGTGCCGTGACTCCTACAAGATGATCAGATGTTGATTATCTTAGGGTAAGAATACATGCTGGATGTCAAAACCGGTCGAACTATTTACCGGAACAACCCGGAAAAAACAAAAATTCCGGAACAAACCGAAAATACCGGAACAAAAATAGATAAACAGTCCAAAATATTCAATATTCTATTGTTTTCTGACATATATATTACAATTAGTCTCAAAGTAATTTGGCGTGATGTTTTATGACTTATCTGAAACACTTTTACGTGTATAATAAAACTGTCCACAGGTGCAGGAGATATTTTTTTTAAGGAAAAATATAATTTTATATACTGAACTAATGAGCATTAATTTATAAACGAAACGGGATAAATTAGCCCTGCAATAATTCCATGCAAGTGGTCCCTTTTAGATATTGTGAAAGAAACGTATGCCATAAATCTGCTTGAGTAACAGTATTGACACAGAAGTTTTGTAGCTTTGTCTTCTATATGTCTCACACGAAATAATGACAAGATTCTTCTAAATAATCGACATATTCTGCATCAGTTTCTGTTAACAGTTTCTTCCAAACTTCATGAGTTCTGGTGTTTTTTAAAACTGCTTAAGTAGGTGGCAGTGGATAGGTTCGTAAATTGGCCACTGTCAAATTTCTTAACGTGAGACTATGCTGTGACTTTTTTTTTCAGACATTATTAATTAAAGATGTGGATATATTTGTGAATTATATGTTTTGGATTTGTCTTGTTCTTGAAATTTGAAGCATGTACACCTCCCATAGTTACTTTACAGTATGTAGACAATCAAATACCAATAGTCGGCTAGGAAGAAGAGCTAGCCTACAATAGCAAGTAGAATATCTCAAAAACGGCATGGATGGCAACTATTTTGAATTCCATCAAACTGTTTAGTACACAGTGTTTCTCAGAATTATCACCTAGAGAAATGGTGTGTGTTTGCATTGTGAGCGTCACATGGTGTCAAAAATGACCTTCGGACATAAAAAAAACTCAGGTATAAATTTCAGGTTGGGTGCATAAAGTTCTTTTGCCATAAACTGCCTTGAGTTCTCTGGTCAAGTGAATAATATTTTTATGCTTTGTTTTAATATAGATATCCAAATATATGGACCTTTTTGACCTCACTTGTGTATTTTATATTTTATGATTTTTTTTATGCTAGGCTGATGAATCCGGTATTAAATTTGTTCATAAAAACTGTCCCTTGCACCTTTAGCGGAGATGGCGCAGAGTGCAATCTCCGCGTTGCACTCCGCTATGGTGGCACCCTACAGTTTCCTATTGACATAGGGCAGAGTTTTCAAGAAACAGAATTTCCTCGGTTTTTTCCCACTGATTATGCTGGCTTGTTATAACCAAAACCTTGTACTTTGTTTTGGGATATGATTGATTGGTTTAATATTAGTTATACAGTGTACAGATTGTCCTTACTTCACATTTGCATCTATCAAAATCTGCTAGATCAGCTTGGTCATTTTCACTTCACGGACTTCAGAGGTAAACTAAAGGAAGAGCCGATAACTTTATACATTTTATATATTTGGTAATTGATTCAATGCACTTTCAGAAGCTGATATTGTCTAGTCTGGCAATATTCGTTTTCCATATTTTGATTACTGCTAAATATGTTGTACATTGGACTAATTCAGGCTGATTTTTCGAACACATGTGAGCAGTCATTTTGGTGTGCTTAGATCATGTACAATTTCAAAAAAAGTACAATATCCAAAGAAATTTCAGCCACAGTACATGAAAGTAACATAGAGGTATGCCAACATTCTCTCCACTGTGCATGTTGCAAATGAAAACGACTTAAAATTACACCTGCCACTATCGTGGAAGCTCATAATACCTACAGAGCGCCCACTATACGAGGGCAACGCAAGGCGTATACCAAGCAGAGAACTAGAGTATTTCGAGAAATGGTTTGAATGACCTTGAGGATGCCTGTGATTTTCTCCGCTATTAGGAGATTTACCATACACGTCAGTATATTATCGTTACACCCCAGATTGCTTTGCGGACCCGTATGTATCTCGCGAGTCTTATAAATTAGTTTGAAAAATAATTGACCCCTTTACTTTGCTCTGATGACTTTTTAATGTCAGTCTAATATATGTCTGGATTGTAATCTGAACTAAATAAATCTCGTAAAATGTGCTAACATGTTTTAAAACGTAATATTGCCCATTTGGAACAATTGTGTAAAAATATGGCTTGAGATCACATTCCTGCTTTTTTATTTATGACCAATCCTTAGTTTTACGCTTATTGCTGTACTTGGTAGACTTGAGCATGGGCCACCGCCCATAGGGGCGAACGGGGAGGCACTTTCCCCATCCCCCGGATTTTACATGTTGTGGGTTACATCCGTAAAACTTAATAGCTGACCACTACATGTGTAAGCCTCCCGGGGCAGCTGATAATAATGCTGCTGCGGGCGTCCTTGGACTGTAACTTTCTGCGCATATTAACTAATCTCAGTGCATGGAATTCCAAAGTTTCGTCATGGACTGAATGGTTTGCTTTTGTGTAATAATAATGTAAACAGACTCATACTGATTCAAATAGAGATTGACGAGCATGCAGTTTGATGGCATTTTATATATCACTGTCTTCATTGCAGAGGTACCAATTTAGCGAATCGATAGAGTTTTGTAACCTTTTATGTCTATCACTGCATTATAAACATAGCTCGTAATATTTCAACAGCTTAATTGTGATGATTAGTTAAAATATATATTTTTCCACTCCAGTAAAATAACAAGATTATTTCTCTCAGAAATCCAGTAATTCACCCCCTAGCATCAAATAAAATTAAATATTCTTCATGGTGTTCGTTGTAATGCTTGTTATCTATGCATTTTCTCACGATCTTTGGTATCAGAAAATACAGAAGTAAATCTCTCTGTACGTTCATTTTTGTATTCAACCATGAGTGGGCATCTGTATACGATACCATAATCTGGCTTTTGGATGTTGTGCCCAACCCTAAGACACACCCAAGGTAGTGGAAAAAATTTACTGACTTAGGGAATCAAAGGGTCAAAGGTCAAGGTCTCTGGATTCAAAAAGTTGATTTTGTCTTGTTTCTGAATATTAACAAAGTGTCATGCATCTAATTATGTTCAAACTTTATATTATCAATACTGATGTGTAGTATTTAAAAACTGGAACTAACTCTAATGCTAGAGCTCATTAAGTTTATTTTAAAAAAATACAGCTTGCTCACAAGACATAAACCAATGAAATGCTCAAGTATGGGAACACAGTTTTAAAACCATTAGGCGTTTACAGTTTTAGCGACGTTGTTTGCAGCTGGGAAACTTTATAAACGTAAAGAAGAGACAAACTTAGGCTATTTCAGTGTCAACCCACTACAGACAAAAGGATCTATGGACACCACCGGCTATAAGGAAATCACTATTACCGGCTTAGTTGGTATGTTCTTTACATTCATTATTAACACAGAAGTGGCGTAAATTTGGCTTGAAAGGACTTCTATATGACAGTGATACCTTGCCAAATCATCCCATCCGATTCTAGAGTGGTTTAAACTTGGATTATAAACTTAGGATGCTGTAATACTTTAACAAACCATGCCATCCGATTGCACAGTTCAGTAAATTTTGCTGATAAACCCATCTGTTGGACAGGGTTACATTGTCAAACCATGCCATCAATCCCAGAGTGGTCTTAATTTGGCTTTATCTGACAGAAATACCTTGCCAAGCCATGCCATGAGAATCGAGAGTGGTGTAAACTTTCCTTATAAATACATCGATTTGACAAGGATATCTTACCAAGCTATCCCATCTAATTCTGAGATGGCGTAAATTTGACTTAAAAGCAAATTAATTTGTGTTTGCTGGGAAACCTTACCGAACCATCCCACTGAATTCCGGAGTGGTGTAAATTTCACTTATAAACATTAATAGACACTAATGGAGATCGTTAGAAAATCGCCGTATGACGTCACAATTAAGCTTGTGCAGAGCTCTGGTTGGCAGAACCAAGAAGGAACGAGACAAAGTATGATGCAAATGTACTACCAGACTGCCTGTACTGCATGAACTCAAATCAAGAGGGATAAAACTTGTCGTATTCGTTTGTTTGGTTATTGTCATGTATATTTTTCGCATAGTGATATTTTCTGAGTGCCTTTTTGGCATTTAGTTCCAAACTATGTTCTCAGTCTTCTTCTTCTTCTTATTCGTCTTATTATTATTACAAGTAGGGTTGCTATTATTTGTTACAAAACATCCTGAAACAGTGTCATTAAATAATGATAGTGATAGCATTCTAATGTACAGATTATACACGATTATGTGCATTCGGAGCATTCTTTATTATCTCTTCTACTTTACCGGTATCAGTATTTTTAATAAAATTAGCCTTTTTATTTTATCGCAATCTCGGTTTTTGTGATAATGTGTTGTTATCAAACGGTAAAATTTGCTTAGTTTTGTGGCAGAAACTAAAACTAGTAATTAACAAGGATTGACAAACTGTAAAAGTAAAAATGTTTCCATTTCATCTTCAATATAAAACTTTGAATCTGATGGAGCAACATAGAAAGCTCAAAAATAAACGTCATTGTCAGTTTCAGAACCAGTTCTATCGGCTTCGTAGTATTAAAAAAAATGATAGTTACAGAAGGAGAGATATAATTCTTTCAACAAAATCGCAGTCAGTCGTCAAATATTGAGTACGCTTATTGTCTTTCTGCAACCAGACCCGAAACCCCTCATCACGTGACCATGTCCAATAACGTCACTGCGACGATCGCTTATTTTCTTATAAAAGCCATGCCAGAGTGATGTAAACTTGGCCAAAAACACGTATATAGGACAGTGGTACCTTTCCTATCCATCCCATTACATCACAAAAATTCGTTCCAAAAACCTTCCCTTTATTCGTACAAAGTAATAAGAATAGGGTTATAGTCCGACATTAGCCATCGAGCCAGATGCACAGTTGCCATGTTCCACCGCATAGTCTACCATTTAGTGGATATACCTGTCAGTCAATACTTGATTACTCTTCCATGTCACAGAACAAGACACAACAACAAAAAAAAAAAGAAGAAAATCCACCAACTACATGCTAGAATCCAAAGTATTCCTTTCTCCAATGTTGCATATGCTACCACACTTCTTTGTACATACTGACTCTTTAGTTGCATTTCGCCAGGGCAGTGTCAGTATTAGCTGTCCCCAGATGTAGATGCAATGTTAGTTTTTAAATCCACGCTTAAATTGTACAAAATCATTGATTCACAATGAATTGAATGGGTAGCCCATATGTCACACGTTACATTTTTTTTTACCAGCGTGATCGTGAAGACTCATTTATGAAGAAGGTACGCAACGATGACGAGAAGGATGACCATTAGCAGCAATCATGGGTAAGATTAAATTCTCTATTGGTTTGAGAGTGTGCCATGCGTCATATACCACCACTATAACTGATTGAGAACATACAACAATCATTTCATCACATCGTTATTACTCAACTTCCATACCATCAACTCTGTATCTACTGTAAACATGACATCAACTCTACATATACTGTGTGAACTATATATTGTACTGAGTCAATATCATACTCTGCATATACTGTGTCGACAAAATCAATTGTGTTTATATCCTGATATGATCATACCTTTCTGTCTGATACATATCTCTGCCTGCAATTATCCACATGTTTCTTATGGAGCAACGGCGATGAGACACTGTCACGCTTCATCATTCATCCTACCATTTCACACCTAAACTTACATTTCTCACTTGGCCGTTCCATCGAGTTTCATAGCTTATAAAACCATGCTATGTTATTACATTTTGCTATTAATTACAGAGTGCAGGACAAGTGGCAAAATTCTTTGACAATGATCAAACCTTACCGTGATATTGATCAAACAGTACCGTGACATTGATCAAATCTTACCGTGACAATGATCAAACCTGATCGTGACAACGATCATAACTTGCCGTCTGATACGTGTATGTCTCTGCCTGGAAAAGCTCCAGAGCAACTGCTGTGGCTGATTCATGAGAAAATCTGTGATGTTCTTGCAGCCAGAAGTACCACTTCAGAATAGGTAGGTGTGCTAGACATGACTATGAGGTTAACAAGAATAAGACAAAGAGACCTTCAAGACATAAAAGCAGCTTTATACTTCAAAAATGTTATAATTATAGAATTGATGTTTAAAATTGTTACATTTCCTTGTGGCTTTTCAGTTCCATATAAATGCACTTCCAGTACCATGCATTATTATTTCTGCGGCAAATATGGAAAAGATGTAGAATTTTTCATATACATTTATTAGAATGGCATAAGAAACACAGTACATACTGTGTTTGTAAGTTTTGTTTCTCTCTGGTATGTGTACAAATCATTCGCTACCCTGCTGAATGTTATGGGTCCAAGCTAAATTGTACACGTGCCCAGTGTGACTGTTTGCTTACTTAAAATGACATCAAGCTGCTGTTTTTCTGCACGTTTAAGATTGGTTGTTTACATTCAGGTAATTTATTTTTGACATTTGTGTTTTCAAACTTTTATGTGTATTCGTTTACCCACCGCACACTCAATTTTTGTCTTTCAGCCTCCCTGCTGCTGTATCTCAACCCAAAATTTTTTCAAGACCTATACGATATCGCGACCGAGGATCATGTAAATTTATCGTGAGAAATCTGTGTGGAGTAGCTCGTGCTTTTGAAAAGAAATTTTTGAATTTAATCATATCCATATCCCCTGAACACCACGTCTGATGAATGTTTAGCAGCGTGTGTGCATCGACTCCATTAAACGCAACTAAAATATTGTAGTTATCTCTGATTACTTTAGGTATTTGTATTTAGGGTAGAATTTTTGAGTAAAAGTATTAAGATTGAAATTTTCTCTAAATCGTATTAAAAGTAATTTTTTGATTAGATTATATTGAAAGTAATTTTCCACAAAAATATATTGTGATTAAATTTATCTATTACTGTACTACAACTGTATACTATTTTAATAAAGATTGCGCTTTTATGAGCAAGTGCAAAAATAACCCATAAAATACAATTCTCTTGTATCCAAAGGTCAGCACATTTTAGACTTGGTGAGAAGCTGCTGAACAGGCAATTTGTTAGATCCCTAATGGATGATGATTCACGCGCTTCCCGTTGGAAAGGACGAGAGCCTGTTCTGATTCGAAATGAATGAACACAATTATCTAGAAAAATGTCCATTATTGGTCGTGAGGACACGTTCAAAACTGCGTATAAATTGAGAGCAAGCTTGCGCAAAAATAATCAGTTCGTTCCTCGAAGAATCAGAAGACTGTCTTTTCTTACAGCTGTTCCCGTTACCTCTGTTGCATCGCCATTTTCCCCAGATGTAGCCGTATCTACACCATTACGAGTGACACCTCTTTTAAGAGAGTCTGAACTCCTTTCTTTCTCTCTCTCTCTAACCATGGACAAAGACATTTCTTAAATTATGAGTATTTCCTTCTCATAGCTAGAAATGAGCAGAAGAGTAACATAAATTACGTTAGTTTTTTGTGTCTGCCTCGAAAAGATATCCGAACTGGATCTGATTATTTGTCCAACATCATATCATCGTATACTACAAGATAATTAATACATCCATCGAGATCATCTACAGATGAAGCTTCATCAATATCGGTGATAAAATCAACAATATCATTACCGTCTTCAGCCAGTAATTTTGCATTTTCATTAAAATCTTTAAGCACATCGTAGCATCTATGATCATCTACAGATGGTGTCACTAAATACAACTGGTCCCACTTGAGCCATCTCATTATCGGATTAAACAACAAGTGCGTCTTACCAGACCCAGATGGACCTATGATAATTGGTCTGATAGAATTTTGTAGCGCTGGATGATGCTTGACTGGCTCTTGCTTTCGTGTCGCTGTGAAATCAATGATATCCATGTTGTACAAATATAATAAATAATATGAATTTATATTATGTTCGATGCAAAGCATCCGCCCCCACCAGTGGATTAACAACAGTAATAACAAAAACTAAAATGCGTGCACTTACAGGCATGTGTGTGAAATGTGGTATAAAAAATACAAATTTATTTCGTCTCGTATGAAGACAGGTGGTGATATCGCTGCTTTACTAAGAAAATTACTAGGAGCTCCATGGGTTAAGTATCCAGGAGAAAACCATCTTCCTGGATATAATTAATGTGGTCCAGGAACTCGACTTGATATCCGACTTGACGGACGAGACCAACCAAGACCTGGAGAGTGTCCAATAAATGCGATTGATCAAGCATGCTACGTTCATGATGTTGCGTATAACAATAAAGATTTACAACAACGACATATTACAGATGTGAAGTTGATTCACTCGTTAAATTACATAAAAAATAAATCTCTCAGCGAAAAAGTTGCTAGCTTCCTAGTAAAATCTGCGATGAAAGGTAAACTAGTGCTAGGGGTCGGTAATTAATCAACTGATTATTATTACCGTAATGTAATGGTTTATTATAGCCCAAGAGGATATTGGAGGGGTAGAGCAGCGATTAGTAAACTTGCTGATGCAGCAGGTATCTCACGTTCTGTTGCTGAAAATCGGTTCGCACGACACGCAACATGGCAAATTTATCTACCACCACCTAAAAAATTCAGTACGCACATTCTGATGTCAGCATTCCCAATGAAGTTCATCAAGCAGACATTTTGTTTTTATAACACTATTCCATTAAAATTGGTAGACGTCAATCACGCACATACAAATAAGCGTTAACTGTCGTTGACGTTGCAAGTAGGTATAAGGAAACAGAACCAATATCAAATAAAACAGCAACTGAAGTTGTACCTTCTTTTGAACAAATTTATCAACGTGGTGGTCCACAATGGCCACAGCTACTACAGGTTGATCCTGGCAAAGAATGTCTTGGTGCAGTATCATCTTCGATGAAAAAACAGAACGTTAAAATCAGACGAGGACATACCGCAATTCAACGCGATCAGGCAATTGTTGAACGATTTAATCGAACACTTGCTGAGTGGTCTTTTGGATATCAATATGCGAAGAAAATATCTACAGATACGAGATCTCGTGAATGGGTTGCAAGACTACTAAGTGTTATAGCTTCGTTAAATAATGAAATTACTCCTGCAACTTTTATGAAGCCTACCAATGCAATCACAGAGAAATATATACAAACACAACGACATGACTCCTTCTCTAAACAACCAGTACTAGGTAATGTGACTGTAACATATTTATATGAACGACTGTAACATATTTATATGAACCTGGTGAACTTGAAGGTGGTAAAAAAGAGCAACTGATCCTATTTGGAGTGTGACCACATAAAATTTCCAGCGTGGTAAGATCTACGGGTAGACCTGCAATTTATAAACTAGATTCAACTGCTCCTCAGCATGGATTTGTACGTGAACAATTACAAGTAATTACTGAAGACACACAATTACCACCGCGTTCACTTTTGTGAACTGGCTCCTCGACGTCGATTACATTCAAGACAGGTCAACATCACATTTTCGCGTGCTTGACCAAGACTACTATTAATTCTATCTACGGTAAGCTGTCTTGGATTATTATTTGAGTACTGCCACAACATTACTGTGTTACAGCTCGCACAATGATTATTTTGTCGTTGTTTCAGCGTCATGATAAATTCAGCATCGAGATCAAAGTCGAGCTTATTTGTTTTGTCAGATCGCTGACAACCAGCTAATTTTTTCTTTACTACATCATCGCCATTGTTAGCAGTTTAATTATTATTTTCTGTGAATTCTATGATAACCCTCCGCAGCTGAGACATTCTTCTGACTCGAGACGCTGCGAGATAAACTAAACTTGACCATTCGATCCGATCATCGGCAATCCAGATATTTGTATCAGAAATAGTTAATCCTTGTGACGGATGAATCGTTATAGCATATCCTAGAGTCCATGGAATTTTGTCCATCGTTAACGCGCTCTCAGCAGCACTGACAGGAACTAAAACAATATCATTTAGTACAAGATTTTGTTTCTTTGAGTGTGTCAAGGTTCCAGGAATCTCAACTTCAGTATTCTGTCCTCGCGTATCTGCTGGGCGATAACATGATGGTACAGGTAGATTTGAAAATTTTTCTTCATGTAACAGAAATAATTGTTGTTGAAGTGTATCACGAACTATATTTCTACTTGCATCTATCAAATCAGCAGGCCTCCACAAATTCCAAAAATCATTTATAGGAGTTTCTGGAATTACTTCACGCATTATCTCACATTGAATCTTATCTGATTGCAGTCTGATCAATCTTTTATACCCTTTCAGTGGTTCATCAACAGCTCTATGATTATTAGTGATCTCCTCATAATAATCTACGAACTTTTTCAACCACTCATGTGGAGATAATCCAACAAAAGGTGGCGGTTGACAGTGATCACCACACATGATAACAGCAGTATTTTTTTTATCAATAACCAATCAAGAAATACTTTTAATGTCTCCAGTGACACTGTACATATTTCATCCCAGATAATAATCTTAGGAATATATTTCTCACCCATTCGCTCAGGATTCCAGTATTCCATCGGAAAAAGCTATGATAAGTATGAGATTTAACTCGTCGTTCGATAATTTCTCTGGCAAGCCGGTGAGTGGGAGTTAGAACAACCATATCAAAATTTCGAAATAATTCAATCGCACGTGTTGTTTTACCAGAACCTCTCGGTCCATTGAGATAAACAGTCTTATGTCTGGTCACAGGATCATATACCGATGGTGCTCATGAAAGTTTTGACATCTGTTTATTTTTATAATATGTTTCCTTGGACCCAAAGTCGGAGGATTCAGAATAACTAAGTATCTCTTGTTGCTTTATTCTCCATTCGCCCCCATGATGCATCAGCGCCGATATGTAATTGTTTTAGCAATCCTGTATTATTTTTATTGATGTAAAATGAATCTGTGGCGACTCTAACCGCGGTATCAGAAAATTTGTTTATCGTCGATAATATTTTTTTTCGAAACGTACGCAATCATTGAAGATCTTAAATGAGTAAACTGTGGTGAGTCACCATCAGTGTAACTCATAATTGTACCTAATTTAGTTCCGTCCGATAAATTAATATTATTCCGACTTATAAATGTGTTTCTCTCCGTTGTATCAGCAATTATAAAATCGAGTTCAGCATCGTCGATAATTATTCTTGTACAATGTCTTTTATGACCATATGATCCTCCTTCAGTAAATTTACCAATTATTTTCCTAGCAAGAACTTTTGCAACTCTATTTTCATAATCAGTCATATCAGGATTTTCATCATCAGAATATTTCTTTTGCTGTGGCAACCAAACTTGTTTCTGCGGACGATATGATATAATTGGTTCATTAACAACCAACGATATCAATATTTTTACATCAAGCATATATCGTAATAAAACTATTGGAGCCCAACATTTTTCTGAAAAACGTTTTCCAAACCACGCATAAACAATCGGATGGAGGTTTTTCGGTGCAAACTCGAATGACTCGATGCAGGTCAAAATCTGGTACGGGTCCGCGTATCTGGTCATCTCGTGTGTTGGATGTCCAAATCTCTTATAATACTCAGAACACTCTCCCATTTCAAGAAAACTTCCAGGATAACATGCAACCATATCAACCGAGATAACATCCTTATAATCGTATTTAGTATTCCACAATCCGCCGTGTCCGTATTCGACACAACTGTGTTGTATATCTCCAAGAAATTCCAACCGTGTTGGTTTCCATGAATTTTTCTTCTGAGCAAAAAATGAGCAGCAACTGACGAAACAGTAAAACAATTAGTAATTGTTCAGCGATATCGGTGTATTTCAACGCAAGATTTTTCATTTCGTCGTGGAGAGATTCTGGACGATCGATATATCCACTGGTGGTACAAATTGATCATAGTTTCCATTATTGGAACTTTGAAACAACCACACGGATACAGGATCGCTTTTACTGATATTTCTGATAAAATCGAACATATCACTGTCATAGAATTTAACAGTTCGATTTTGTGGAAATCATTTTATGTTCGAAGTCCACTCGTGTGCGTTGTGATCAATAATCTCTATCGAAGCTCCATTTTTTTTTATATTTCGATTCGTACAAAATCGCTCAGGTTAATGTCTTCACTGTTATTGAAAATCTTAATATTTATTTTCAGTTCACCAATGTTTTTGATAGACGCTCCTGTATCTTTAACTGTTTCTGCCCACTTATTTTTTTTACGCCGTAGATCCGTTAAACCATTTGCAAGTATCGCGTTTGCGAAGTATTCTGTAACTCGCTCAGCTATACAATATAACCTTGACAGTTTCATCGGTTTGAGATTATCAACGCTTCGTTTCTCATTTAGCGGATATATCGCATAAACAACTGCAGTCACAGGATACGTTCGTTCATAATATGGTTTGTCAATACCAGTCAACATTTCTGGTTTGGAATTTTTATTGAACGTGACAATATTTCTAGTGTTGTGTAATCGATCAGGGTCACGTTTTTCACGGCTAATCGAAGTATTATCTACATCCGCAAGAAACTTTATTCGAAAAAAGTATCTTTGATTGTCGAGATATTAATAATCGTCCCTGCTCGTTGGTCATTCATTGTAGCATCTACAACACATTCTGTGTCGCGTAAAATTCTGAATGTTGACCACGCATGAGCTGCACCATCGACGCGAAATTCTTTCTTGGCTTCACGAATACTTTTAATCAGAGTTTTATTCGTCGGATCAACCAGAGCTCGCCTCGGCAAGTCAGGGGATATTCTGTCTAGATCGAATCTAGCTTTAGAAGGCTTAATAACAGATAATGTCTCAAATTTCTC